>CATIWR010222121.1:0-16839 GCA_949677035.1 Omphalea diandra | reverse complement strand
ATATATATATATATTGAGAAGGGTTTTCAAAGATTTGAACACTTATTTTATAAATACTATTTTATCAATATTTTTTTAAAACAATAGTTCTAACCAAATATAGCATATCAATCATATATATTGACTTCTAACAATAAAAATAAATATATGAAAAAAAGGTTAAATAGTATATTAGAAATAACGAAACTCAGCTACAAATAATCTGTAACCATATGTTTTACAGCAAAAACATTCATACCTCTGTATATATATATATATATATATATATATATATATATATATGGTTAAAATAAAAAAATAAATATCTATATATTTTTTAAATATTTCTAAATATATCAAGCCATTTTAGAAGACATGAATTTAAAATCATTTGGAGGAAAATTTAATCTTAATTGATATATGAATTAATATGTTGATGCTTTTATTGTGAATATCAAAAATTAAAAAATTAATTTTTATTTTTATTTGCAAAACTATTCAATTTAAATAGAAAATTATATTTCTTATTCTATGCAAATTTTTTTTTTTTCAAAAACCTCAATTTTCTATAAGTAAATACATCTATAATGTTTTTAATCCTGTGATATGAACTTGAAACGAAGATTTGTTTCAATAATTCTATTTGATTTATTCTAATTGTTTCAATTTTTTTTTCCAATCAATAGAATTTCTGTTGTGATCACATGATTTTATTCAATTATAATCATTGTATGGCAATTTAATAAATTCTTTTAAATCACTAAAATACTTGATCAAACTCAATTTGTTCTAATTATTATAAATTATTTTACAATTTTATGTAATTATATTCAATTATTACTCATTATACCCTACTTGTATAAAATCTTTAAAATCACTGAAAAATACTCAATCAACTCTGATTTATTCTAATTACTATAATTTTTTCATGATTTCACATAATTCTATTTGATTATTATTCATCATGCCTAATTAACTAAATTCACTAAAAATACTCAATTATTTTCAATTTGTTCTAATTATTGGAATTTTTTTTGCAATTTTGTGTACTTTTATTTGATTACTAGTAATCATGCCTCAATTATTTAAATTTTTTAAAATCACTAAAAATACTCAATACTATCTAATTTATTCGAATTATTTTATTTAGTTTGTAATTTCACACAATATCCAATTATTACTCATTATATTCTAATTACCTAAATTCTTTAAAGTCATTAAAAATACTCAATTCTATTTGATTTATTCTAATTATTATAATTTTTTTTTATGACTTTACATAATTATATTTGATTACTACTTATTATATCTTAATTGTCTAACTGACTGTTTGATTATTATTTATAATTATATCATATTACTATTCATTATGTCATAATTGACTAAATTATTTAAAATCACTAAAAATACTCAATTTTGCCTAATCTTTTCTAATTATTTGATTTTTCTGATTTCTATAATTCCTTCTCGATTTCACATAATTATAATTTATTTGATAGCTAGTCATCCTATCCTAATTGACTAAATTCTTTAAAATCACTAAAAATAATTGATCCTATCTATTTATTCTAATTACTATAATTTATTTAATGATTTCCTACAATTCTACTCATTACTACTCATCATGCTATAATTAACTATATTTTATAAAATCATTAAAAGAAGTCTATCTATATGATTTCTTCTAATTACTATAACTTTTCATGATTTAATACAATTCTATATCTAGTTACCGCTTTTCATGTTCTGATTGATTAAAATTTTCAAAATCAATAAAATATTTGATCATATCTAATTTTTTCTAATTACTGTCATTTCTTTTGTGGTTTCATGTAATTCCATTGAATTACTACTAATGATAACTTATTGGCTAAATTCTTTAAAATCACTAAAATACACTATCATATATAAATTTTTATAATCACTATAACTTCTTTTGTAATTCAATACAATTCTATCTAATTAACATTTAGCATGCCTTAGTTAACTAAAATCTTTAAAATTACTAAAAATATTTGATCTTATTTGATTTATTCAAATTATCGGACTATTTAATTACTATAATTTTCTTCATAATTTTATATAATTCTATTTGATTATTACTTACCATATTTAAATTGATTAATTTTTTTTAAAATTACCAAAAATAATTGATTCTATATGATTTTTTCTAATTGCTATAATTTTTCTTTAATATTTCACTTAATTCTATTACATTACTACTAATCATATACTAATTGACTGGATTATTTTTTTTAAAAAAATACTCGATCATATTTGATTTATTCTAATTATATAATTTTATTTAAAATCAAAAGTTTATTTTCAATAATAGCAAAAAAAAAAAAAGAAGATTTTATTATAATTAGGGCATAATATGAGATAAGTATGCATCTTTGTAGTAAGTAGTTTTATTGTGATTATGCATTTGTTATATTAATAAAAAGAGTACTTGCTCTCTTGATAGTTAGATTCGTAACACTTTGTTATAGTTATAGCATTAAATTAAATTAAAATTTTTTATTATGAATAAGTTATAACTTAATTGAATTGTAATTATAAAAATTATTACTTTAATCTAATAGGTTCTACTTATAGTATATTTCAAACTATATGTCTCTAAAATAACATAAAATCTCATTTATTTTCTTTTCTTATTCTTGATTTTCATGACTTCTCAATACTTAAATGAAGAAAGGCATTGAAGAATAATTTCTCAAAATTAGACTGATCAATAAATTGATCAATTGGTTAGTTTGGCTGATTCAATAAGTTCGATTCAATTAGTTTAATAATAAACAAATTTAAAAATATCATTAAAATAATTCTAAATTTTAAAATTTAAAAATAAAAACACTTATAATAATTAAAATAAAAAATAATTTTTAAAATTGATCTAAAATTAATCAAATTAATTATTGGTTTAGTTCTTAATTTAACTAATTTTACTGATAGCTCCAATTTAATTTTCAAAATACTGTTATACAAATATAATTAAATATAATCATTTCTTATATATATATGTATAACTTCTTAGAATATTTCTTCTTTAACAATTTAAAGTGCACAGTAAATGAAGAAACACAATCATATATTATTGAAAAAATAAGTATAAATTAGGTAAAAAAAGAAAATGAAATTTGAAGATGAAATTCAAATCTTAAATCTGATGTTTTTATTAAACCCATTTGGATAAGCAAATAGTATATTTGTCCATAAAAATATTAAATGACAAAATCACAATCTTGTTAATATTTTTAATTTAAATGCTGAAATTGCAGTAATCATGAATATGTAAAAATTGCGGTAACTATTAAAATATCACCCCCACACACACAGATATATTTTTGAATGGTTACTACAAGTTTTATTCATCTACTTAAAATTAATGGTTTTGATAATTATAACTTGTAATTAATGCTTACACTGAAAATTATAAAATATTTATTATTCAGTTGTAAAAACAATAACCATCCATAGTAACGTAATCCTTGAAAACTCTCATTTCTATAAATAAAAATATATTTTTTATCTGAAAATAAAGTATATTTAGTCCTTAGTAAATTGAAAGAAATATTATATTATTTAGATGACTAGAAAAGAAAAAATTTTCTAAACTAGCAAAATTTGATTGATTTTAATATTTAAATGTTCAAAATAGATTTTTTGTTAGCTTAAAAAATATGTTATTTTTATTAACAAAATATAAAAAATAATTTTTTATGTTAATTGATAAAAAAATTAAATCAAATAGTATGAGAATGAATTAAATCTATATCAAGCGTAAACATTTGTGTCATTTAGATATTAAGTATTTGATTCTTATATATTTTACGTTTTGGATTGAAGAAAAGTGGATAATATTTTCTAGACTGAAAAAATTTAATTGATCTCATTTTTTAAAAAAAATTATTAAAAATTTAAATTTAGTTTTTATTAGTTTCAAATTATAAATTATTCTTATTGATAAAATATATGAAAAATTAATTTTTATATTTTTAAACTAGATATAAATGGCTTGAAAAATAAAGTATTATTCCAAATAGAACTAAAAATTAATTTAGATTTGATTAAATTAATTAAGAAAATTGAGAAACTCGAAATCTAAATAGCGAATAAATTTAAAATTATAAAATTTAAATATTTTACTAATAAAATATAAAAATTTAGATATATTTAAAAATTATGCTGAATTCTAAAATTTTTTTGGGATAATTTATTATAAATATGAACACTTAATAAAATGAAAACACAAAATTCAGGGTTTAAATGCATTAAACAAAACATATTTCGTAAAAAAAAAAAAAAAAAAAAAACAGAGTATGATAAACCTATGAGCTGAAAGGAAAGGGACAGTAGCGAGTAGAAAGGCGTCCACAGTCAGAACCTTCTTTCCTTTCATTCTCATCTGCACAATAAGTGTCGGCTTTCTAATTCTTCCCTTTCTTTCTCTAGAAAAAATACAAGATAAAAACAGCTTCTTTCTTCTTCTTTTTCTAATATGGCATCTCAGGCCAGCCTCCTCCTTCAAAAACAGCTGAAGGGTATCTTTCTAATTATCAATCTATTCGGTTTTTCTGGGTTTTGTTATAATCGGGTTGGTTTTTATCTATGGTGGGTGCAGATCTTTGTAAAAACCCGGTGGATGGGTTCTCGGCGGGGTTGGTTGATGAGAACAATATCTTTGAATGGAGCGTTACCGTTATTGGACCGCCTGATACCCTTTAGTATGTCTTGTTTTATTTATTGCCCTTAAAGATTCTATCTTTTTCTGCTTATATGATGATTCTTGATGGGATTGGTGGTTGTGCTTTGATTAGATTGGATTGAGGGAGGGTGAGTGGTGAAATTATTGATATTTTATTGCAGGTGGGATTTTGAAATTTGATTGATTCAGCTGGGCTTTGTTAAAGAGTCGTTATTTGAGGGTTTTTTGAAAATTATTGGATGAATTTAAGAATGATTTAGTTGGTTAAACCCTGTTTGAGTTTGAGTTCCAAATTTGTCATGTGTCAATCTTTCTCTCAGCTTTCAAGCAGGATAGGTGATCGGAGTAAAAGGTTCTGTTAAAGATTTTTTTTAATTCCTATTTTTCGTTTTTTAACTGCTGAAGTGTGATCTGTTGAGGGTTATTTTCATCTTGTCTTGTTTTTAACTTGAGTCTGAACTTTATTTATATGATGTATTGCAATTGTTTGATTCTGTTATTTGATTTTTCATGGCTCTTTAAATTGGCTAGTTGGAAATGTAGTTTAGTTCTTTCTCTTTATTATTATTATTATTATCATCATCATCATATTTTGCATTTGTCTTTTCAATATTTTGTGTGATCAAAATCGTATTTATTTAGCTCATGTGGAGTCACTGAATGATGTTTGTTTCCTCTTGTATTATCTTACAAAACTTTTGATGGCAGTGAAGGGGGATTTTTTAATGCCATTATGAGCTTTCCATCCAATTATCCAAATAGCCCTCCAACAGTGAAGTTCACTTCAGAGCTATGGCATCCTAATGGTTAGTTGTTTTTCTAACCATTGGAGATTATGTTATATGCTCTTCTTTTCTTTGGGGCTAATCATTTGAATTTCTACTTACTCTGCAGTTTATCCCGATGGGCGTGTTTGCATTTCAATTCTTCATCCACCAGGTGATGATCCTAATGGCTATGAGCTTGCAAGTGAGCGGTGGATGCCCGTCCATACAGTATGTCATTTTTATTTAAAATTAATGTCTTCTTTCTGATTTTTATGTCATGGGTTTTTGAAGAGAAACTTGAAACATGCACTATGAAACTTATGGGTTGAATGCCCCAATTCAACATAATTGTCAAAAATCTTAATATTTTATTACATTAATGTACTGGTGACTAGGACTATGATAATATAGTAAAGTGATACTTAATAAAACATAATAAGGGATTAATTTCATTGAGGTCCAAACATCTAAAACTTATTAAACCTTGAACAATTTAAGAAACTTAATTCCAATGCAGACTTTGTTTTCTCCTCAAATGCTTTCTAAGTTATCCATGAAATCTTGAGAAAACAAGATGTGATTATAGAAGTTCTTAAGGCAACAACTTTTACGATGTGAAATAGAGTTAAAAAATTCTGCTTTAGGTCTAACACTTCCAAATTATGTATGATACTAATGTTCCATCCAAGTCATATATCAGATTAAATTTCATTGTATGTGATTAAAATTTTGAACCAATTTCACCAAACATAAAACAAATTGAGGCAAGAGACAGAGAACTTGGCCAATTTCAATGTGAAATTCTTAAATTCAGGGTTTGAATTGTTAGATCCTTAATCGAAATTGATCATTCACTTTAGCTGTAGAGTGTAAATTATATGATACTCTAATAACATATTTGTAATATCAATATGCTAAAGTAATACTAGATGATATTTACAACAAGATATTATTGAAAAACCATCAAGTAGATCAATATAAATCAAATGTGTTGCAGTAGTATTTGTGCAAAATAAACAGAATGAAGGTTATAAAGTAATTGCTCTTCCTTAGCAGATGGAACAAAGGAAAAGAAAAGAAAAAAAAAAAAAGAAGCCCATGTGTGGTGTGGTATGTTGAATTAAAATTTACCTTGTTCAAAAGGCTGATATTAGATAGAAGGCGGCACTGAGTTTGTTTGAGAATTGTGGTTAACAGAAGAGCATAAAATTACATGATGCGCTTTCAAGATATTGATAATATTAATACACTGAAATGGTATTTATGACAAGATGTTATGGACAAATGATAAGCAAGCTTAGAGTAGCCAATCAGGTGGTTGTGGTATAGTGCAGTATAGATAGAATAAAGAAAAGAAAATCATAGCTCTCCCTCCGCGGTTGAGAAGAAGGAACAGGAAAATAAAATAAATGGAAGCCCATGTGTAGTTATGGATGCTGGGTTAAATATCACCTCGGTTGAAAGGCAGAAATTAGGTAGAAGAAGGCAGTGCTGACCCTGTTTGATGATTATGGGTAGCAGAGAAGTCTCGTGTTCCTTTCAAAATAGCATTTATTAAGGGTGTTTTATGATTCTTCCTATAGAGTAAGTGTACTCAGCAATGATTCATGATGTTTCGTGATTCATATCAGCAAGGAGGGGATTGAAATGAGTGCACCAATTTAAAATCAGAGTTGACCCATTCTAACAAAAGAGTTCTCAAGCAATATGTGGAATCTGTTTTATGACCCTACTGAAGGTCAGGTAAAATGCTTAAAATGTGCATCTTCTTTATTCTTGTGTGCAGGAAAACTTAATGTGAATAATCTTCTGGCTGAAATCAACTTGCTTGATTATAAAAATGACGTTTTGAATTTGGATGATTGTGACTTGAAAATGGAAGACACTTTCTGTTGAATAATCTAATGCTTCTGGGAGCTACCTGTGGTTTTGATATATTTAGAGCTATTTGCTTCCTGTGCTTTTTCAGCTGAATCCTTTAAAAAATCCCTGAATATAGTGCTGTGTGAACTGCCATACTATTGATGGCAAAGTTTATCTGGAACTCTAATTTCTGCTATGATTTGATTTTCCCCCAATCGAAATCAACCTGTACATGGAATTTTGGTTGCCTTTATTGGCTTCTTTAGAATTTTAGTTATTCCTATTTTATAATTTGCTTTTTAAATTGCAAAAATCCATCAATGTGTAAGAGTTTTCTTGTAGTCAATGTTTTTATCAAGAAATTAGTTAGGTAGCCAAGAATGATGGTGTATGATAAATACAAGTGATTATTATATCAGGGTCCAAGGACTTGATTGAATGCAATTGAAATGATTGAGTTGGTGTACATGTGCCACAAATTACCTTTTACTTGTTGCTAACTTGCGCGTTGCATGAATTGTAGTATAATAAATTTATGAGTTCTTAATTGACAATTTTTTAAATCTTATTTTGCTATAATATATAATACTTTAACATATGAGTTCTTCAAGATTTTAGGTTTATCTATTTTATGTATATTGTTATCTAGATTTTTCCATTTAAATTTTTTGAAGTTCATGACTAAAAAAGGTGGTAAAATTATATTACCAATAGAAAATGGAAATAGATATGCAATTAATTAAACAAAAAAGGGAATGCGATGATAGGGTGGATATGATTTTCAAGTTCTTTTTTGGCATTTTTTTTCCCCTTTTCCTTGTGTGTGTGTTTTTTCTTCTCTATGTTTTTCCTTTTTTTTAAGCTATTTTTTAAAAAACTTTTTCAATTGAGTAGTATGATATGGTAATATTATATAGGGTGGATATGATTTTCAAGTTCTTTTTAGGCATTTTTTTTTCCTTTTCCTTGTGTGTGTGTTTTTTCTTCTCTATGTTTTCCTTTTTTTTAAGCTTTTTTTTTAAAACTTTTTTAATTTAGTATGATATGGTAATATCATAGAGCTCCTTTTGCTAATTGCTTTTTTGTCAAACAAATAAACAATTAGCTTAACAAATGACAAAGTTTTTTTTTGAACAAAGTTTTGAGACAAGAATTATGTGTATTATTGATTGTCTGATGGAAAAAGCATAGAAAGTATCATATAGTTTCGTGCTTTGACAATTTTATGTATGATAAGGAGGTATGAGGTTGACATTCTTAGTTACATTGGCCTAACACTGTTAACTTAAGCTGATGTCATTACAATGTAGCAATCCTCATCAACAAAATTTCATAATCATAGAACTTGGGTCCCAATTATGAATATTTCAAAAAATTAATTTCTAATAGAAGAAATTTAAATTTTTAAAAATTATTACCAAGTTGGTTTATTTGTGGCATTACAAAATTGAAATACCAATTTTCATTTTTGAAAATGATAAAAAAAATATTGAAGAATTAAAAAAAAAAAAGCCCTAAAGCTGGAAATGTAGAACATAGTGTCATTTGTTTCATCATCTCCATCTCTGCATTGTTATATGCTGGCTTGAGGCCACTCATCTAAAATCAAGATGACTATCTCATATGCAAATCAATCTTATATACGTCTAAAATCAAGATGACTATATCATATGCAAATCAATCTTGTATGGAAATGAAGAACCTAGGCCAAGCAAGCAAAGATCAATTTCTTTATTTCAAAGATTCACTGGAATTTCTATGAAAGCAACTTTGATTAATTTGCAAATGCAAAATAAAAATAGAAGACAGCCTAAACAAACCCACCAAGTTTCTTAGCATATGTGTTCTCAATGTCACCGAAATAGCTGCAAGCTCCTCCAAATCTAGCACAGCACAAATTCTTTCCTTTACACTGTACCTTGCACAGTCTATCACCACCCTCTCCACCACCTCCTCATACTCTGCTGCTGTTATGTGCCTTACAAATGTGCCATAGGTCAAGCACAGTGATACTTACCTTCTGTATCTAGTAGGCCTCCATGGCTCACACCATGCATTATGCCTGGAAGGACTCAATCCGATCGGTTTAAGTGGTGAATGACCCTATCTGATCAGGCAGATAAATAGGCACTGAAGTGAGGGATGACGCAGTGGCAGTTGGGTTTGGAAGGAGTTTGGGGGTTGGGAGCCAATGGTGAATTACAATGTCATTTTTTAATCGATTGTGGTAGATCAAAGCTCCAAATTGGTACTGGATTTTAATTATATTTGAACCCTTTATCAATATTTGGTATGGATCTGGATTTAACTGTAACTGTTTGGTTTTCTTCTTTGTTGTGATTTTTTATGAGGATTTTTTTTCCAAAAATCAAACTTCTTTTTTAAATATAGAATCATAAGTGGGTCTTACTAGTTGACTTGTAGAAAGAGTTGCTACATCAGTGCCTCATCAGCATATTTAGACGGTGCTAGGGTTATGTTCTGAGAATTACTAACAGTGTTGAAGAGAAGGTCGACCCAGTGGTAGTTTGGTTTGGAAGGAGTTTGGGTGTTGGGAGCCAACAGTGAATTACAATGCTGTTTAAGTCGATGGCAGTGGATTAAAGCTCCAATTTTGTGTTGGGTCTTAATTACATTCAAACCCATTATATATATATATAATTGTTTGGTCTTTTTGTTTGTGTCCCCGCTCCTCTTCAAAAGAAAAAAAAAAAAATCAAAGTTCTTCTTATTCTTCTTCCTTTTTTTTTCTTTTTTGCTTTTTTTTTAAAATAGTGAATCTCACTAGTTGACTTGTACTACTCTTTACACAGAGAGTTGCCACATCAGCTCCTCATCAGAAGATTTAGACGGTGTTAGGGTCATATACACTGAGAACTGCTAATGGAAAAGAATACTTTTTTTTTTTGCCGCAAGGAAAAAAAAATACACTTAAAATTGTCAAAGTCCAAAGCAACAAGATAATTTTTTGTACTTTTCCTTTTTATTTTTCCTTCTGTTAGTCTTGTCATTTAAATCTTAGTCTTTTAGTATGGAATCAAGAAGATATCCATGGTTGTCGTGGACAGGGCAGCTAACACAAGTGTACTCAGTTGTAATGTTTTCAATCTATGAAATATCCACACTTCAATTTTAGTCACATATCAGTGTTGACACTTCTCTGATATGATACTGGACACATGCCATGTTCCAAATTTTTTAAAAAAGTTACTGTTCCCATGCGACACAGTTTCTAATCATACCCTTCTGTTACCTTAGGTTCTTGTTCATTATTTGAGATAAAACAGCACAAATGTGTCTACTTTTGAGCTATATGATCTTGTTTGTCTAGCACGATACCGTTACCTTAAGTATTTGGATCTTGTTATGGGGCTTGGAACTATGTTGACAGATTCAAAATAAAGAAGATTAGGGATAAAAAGGGTTTATTTACGAGAGAACCCTTCAATCTCTTTTAAAAACAAAAATTAAAGGCTCATTAGATGAGAGAACCCTTTGATCTCTAAACAAAATAATCACAAGGAAAATAACACTTTTCTCATCCATCCCAATCTCCTACTTCATCTCAAATACAAAGTAGCCGGAAATAACTGCAACTTGGTACCTTTCTATGAAGAAACTACCCAGTAATAAGAACTACCCATGTTAAAATAAAATATGTCTTAAAAGCCTCGAGTCCCTATCAGATACATCTTTCCAAACTTTGCTATGACATGTATTTAGTGATGGAGAAATGTTTTCTGGGCAGGTTGAAAGCATAGTTTTGAGCATCATATCAATGCTTTCGAGCCCCAACGATGAATCTCCCGCAAATGTTGAAGCTGCAGTAAGTGATAATTGGCATTTTTGTTACCCTATACATTCAGTGATGTTTTATTTTTGCTATTTTCTTTGTATGTAAGTCGTTTACATGGATAATATATCAAATTAACAAATTATGGAAGGGGCTATTGCTAAATCATAAAAAAAGTTACAAACTATAATATAGTTCATTGAAAAGATTGCATATTGTTGCTTCTGGTTGCTGATTGGATGTTGTTTTTCTGAATTTGTCATGCTACATGTTTTGAATGTTTGTTCTCTGGTAACTTATTTTCCGTTTCAAATTACTAGTTTACGCTTCCAAAAGGCTTGCCATTCACTTAATTATGTATGCTTAATTGACTCTCTTCTGTGAAGTAAATCGTGAATTTTATGTGTTGGATTATGATTTAAATTACACTAATTCTTTATATATGTAACTGAATAATGAAATCTTTTAGGGGAGTTAAACCTGTATTTATGTTTCTTAAACTCAGTTTATAATGAGTCAATGTAATTGATGCTGTGGCTCTTCTGGTTGAATTATGTTTTGGCTAGAAAGTTTGGGTCATCAATTTCTTGTTTCAGCAATGTTCTACCTGTGAAAAATGGTACTGAGGCCAATGAAAAAATTTGTTGAAACTCATAAGGATTGTATTGGTTCTCGTAAGTACAAAAGTGAATAAGTCAGAAGGGTGCAGACAAATATCAGAAATGCTGCTGAACATGAACATTAAAACATTAATTCTAATTGAGTGATATCTGTTTGTGGACTTTGGCTGTTGAACTAATTAACAAGTTTGTTACATTTCTAAGTTGATTGATAATTTGCATTGGATTGTTTTTGTTAGTTATTATCATGAATAGAAAGTTAGTTGCTGGATTGTTTGGCCAGAAGAACCTATATCCTTTTGTTCAGTTAAAGAAAAACTGAAAGAAGAGAAAAAGCTTTGCTCACCTAAATTTGTCTTAACTTATAGTTGTATCTTTTATTCAGAAGGAGTGGAGAGATAGGAGAGACGAATTCAAGAAAAAAGTTAGCCGCTGCGTGAGAAAATCTCAAGAAATGTTATGATCCTTCACTAATGTTTCTTCTTTGTTCGTGTGTAACTGGGGATGCCTTAAAATTTACTGTGATGGGGTTTTGTGGGGAAGGGGGGAGGGGGACTGGATCACTTGGTAATTTGTTATCCTTGTAGAACACGTGAGATTCTCACTCTTCTCTCTCTATTCTTTTACCTTTTTTTTTGCATGATCATTGTTATAAATCAAAAAACAGTACTGTACTTTATGATACATCTTTGTTAGTGTTTATCTCAAGTGTTCTTGTGAGGTCATATTTCATGTGTTTAGGGAGGTGATTCTCAGCTTAAATTTTGTATATGGTCATTGTGGAAGTTAGTACCCACTTAGTTTGGTCTTGTATTATTTTGTTCAGAAATTGATATTTACATCAGAGAATGCGGTCTCGTGTTTTCCCTCTATCAAGGGCTTCAAATGTTCGCATTTTAAATCACAAGTATATTACTGGATGCTACCTTTGTTTTTTCAGTGAAGTCATTCTCCTTGTAGGGTTAAGAATTATGCAATTGCTTAAAATATAGAGTGATGTCACATAATGCAAAGTTTATGCTGTATCCAAGTTTTCAATGCCACTTGTATTTCAATGTTGAGAGTTTCTCAGAGAAACAGCAATGTCTTATTTTAGCAATGTGATAGTTCTTCGTTCGTCTTCACTCAACATGGAGCTGAGTACATTGCTTTAATTGTCTTCAAAGAGGTGCTGTCTAAACGCTCGGTTTATCTTTGGTGGAAAGAAAATGGTCTGTTTTTGTTTGCTTGCTTTAGCTTTGCGTTTCTTCTAGAGTGAGGCAACTTTAACTAATCATATTAATTCGAAGATGGTATAATGCTAGAGTGTGCCTTAAGTATATGTGAATTTCAAATTAAGAACATTATAGTGCAAGGTTATGAGTTGAGGCTATCTTTTTTTAAAAATTTTAATTGAAATGAAAATTGTAACGCTATCAATTTTACGTTGAGTATGTGTCTGAATACTATAATAAAATATTTCAAAGTGGTCAATTTTTCTTATATTCCAACTAAGTGTCGTGTGGATATTTATCTATATTCATAGCATATTTAAAATATTTGATTAAATTTAAAATTTTATTCAAATATGTCTAATTTAAGGTCTTGCATGGCTATTTTTGAAAAGTAAGAAGATTAACATATTTCTTGCTGTATTTATCCTCCTCTATTTTGTTGTATATTGCTTAATTATTAAGATTCGTTTTCTTGTATGTCCCTTGTTTGTTGGGATCTGCTAGCATTCTTGTATTATATAAGCCCTTTTCCATTAATGAAAAATATGATTGATGCAAAATTATTATTATATCATCAGAGCAGCTTGTCTAGGGCACATTGTTTTCCACCATGGCTGAAGAAAACAGTCAAAGCATTATACTTGAAAAGACCCAATCAATCACTATATATTCAAATCAAAACATGTACGATTCATCCTCCCAATGTGCACATTATACCCCTCTGATAACCTAAGAATTGTCCTGATTTCTTGTCTTCTCAAAAAAGATAATTATAACATGGCGAAGAGCCATGACCAATGCATTATTAGTCAAGAATAAATTCACTTTGTTGATGGAATTCTACCTCATCCTGAATCAGATTCACCTAATGTTGTAGCCTGGATTAAAAACAAACTCCATAGTTATCTCATGGATATTCAATTCCCTTCACTCATCCCTTCATGATAATGTCACATATTTTGATAATGCAATAGATGTGGATTGATTTGGAAGAACGTCTTTCACAAGGGAATGCTTCTCGCGTACATCAGTTGATGATGGAAATGGTGAACACACAACAAAGGGATATGTCAGTGGTCATGTATTACACCAAATTTAAAAGGCTTTGAAATGAATACAATACTTATTCTCAAATTCCACCACGCACCCGTGGAATAACTAAGGCAATCACCATTGAGAAAGAAAAAGAAATTGTCCATCAATTCTTAATAGGATTGAATGAGAAACACAATGTGGTGTATTCTCAGATTCTCAATGCTGATCTTCTACCTACATCAGCAGTCATATGCACTTGTTTCACAAGAAAAAACAAACAGATTGCAACATCGAGAGGGATAGTTGTCATTGACGCTGCTGCGTTTGCTGCATCTAAGAGTAACCTAAGACCTACTGGTTATCAAACCACGACTAGCAATCATAATACTTCAAAGCTGTATTGCAATCATTGTAAGAAAATTAAGCACAAAGGGACACATGCTTTGAATTACATTAGTGGTGAGCACAGGATTTGAAATTCTCTGTAATTGTCCCAAATTTCTCTTTTTTGTCGAACTGGTACTATTCTAAATTTTCGGGGCAGTTCAGTTTAGTTCTCAATTCTTTTAGTGCAGTTCAATTCAGTTTGGTACAGTTCAAGTGTTCGGTACTTCTAGTTCTTAATTATCAATTTTTCATATTGTTAAAAAATTTAAGTGTATCACTTTTTAAAATAAATAAAAATTAAATAATATATATTATTATATATTAATTGAAATCGAAAAGTTCAATTCTAATAAATTGATTAATTTAATAAGTATAAGTTTTTGATTTCATATCAATTATTAATAATAATGCGTTAAACATTTTATTCAACTATTTAACTAAAAAGAGAGAAAATTTATAATAAATAAATAAAATTATTGATAATTTTCATTACACATTTTATTGGACTAAACCATCTAAATAATTAAATGAAATTGATTAGTTATATATATATATATATATATATATATATATATATATATATATCAGTTTGGTTTGAGGTTGGGACGACTCTAGTTTGATTCTCGATCTGGTGATTATAAAAAGTCGAAACTGTAATTTGATGTTTTAGGCGATCACTCAAATAAATATTTTTTTAATTCACAATGTAAATATTATATGATATTGAACTTCCAAAATCATTTTAAAAAAAATTAATGTAAGCTAGCCTCAAAAATATCCTGATAATAACGAGCTTCATTATTTTCGGGTACTAGAATTATCTTAAACCCGATTAAAATTTACCATCTATAATTTCATAAACATCCCAAATAAAATTAATATTATCCAAATAAAATTTATTTTAATCTTTTCCATATATGGCTTAAAAATTTTATAAAAATAAATTTATTGAGTATAAATTAATAATTTTACAAATTTGATATCCTTTTTATTTTTTTGAAAATACAAATTTGATATCCTAAAACAAACAAACACACACACACACACACACACACACACACACACACACACACATATATATATATATATAATGCTATAAAAATTATTAATTATACTATATAAATATTTCTTTAGCTATTTATATAAATAGGTTGACATGACAAATAACTGAGGTAATAAATTTATACCCTATCTAAATCCTAGTGAATAATTATTTTTTAAATCCATCGTATCTAAAACTCATTTACAGTTACCTAATTTTATATAATTGAGTCAAATTAAATTAAATAATAAAAAAATACTACTCATTGTCATCTTTATCTCTGCCATTAAAATATCTCATCATAGCAAAATGTACTTTAAAATTAAAACATGCCAGCTTGTATATGTCAAAATTTAGATTGTAGTAACATTTAATCATTAAGAATTACAATTTTAGTTCTTTACTACTTAATTACAATACTAATAAAAATTTAATGACTGAATTGAATAAATCATAAATTTTATAATTATAATAAAATTTAAATTGTAATTTAGCAATTATCAAAAAGCACACAAACTTAGGGATATAAAATTGACTCTCATACTATGTAAGAAATTTCATATCCAACTCAAAGAACTTAAATTATTAGATAGTAAGGCCCAAATATTATATATAACGTTGAAATATTTTGTTTGTCTTCAATATGGAACCTTACAATTCTAACCTCAATGCAAATTTTCAGACTATTAGGTTTATTATAAATAAGATCATTATAAGAGTTATTTGATTTTATCTATTGGAGAAAGGGGCTTTTGCTTAAGGCAATGAAGACTTTACTTATTGATGTGAGAGACTTGAGTCTAAAATGATGGAATTCTTATCTATTGTTATAACAACTTTTATTTAGGGTTGAGCATTGTTCTCGAAGTAACTAAAATAAATTGAAAAATTAAACTGATACTAGTACTGAATCGAAAATAACTGAAATTTTTTCAAAAATCAAACCAAAAATTGAACCAAAAAAATTTTATTAGTACAAGACTGGTCATTTATTAAGAACCAGATCGAAAACTGACTTGAATTGAACTGATATATATATATATATATATATAAAACTTAAAACGAAGATATTTTTTATAAAAATCTTCTAAGAATCTTTTTTCTCTTCATCAATTACCAAAGTATTAAAGACAAAGTTAATGCATCCATTCAATTGCTCACTCCATTTAAACTCCCTACGCCATTATAGTCGAGGTTTAGAAAAGCAACAACAACATGTATTAGGTGAATAATAATATTATTGATTCTCCTTTCTTTAAATAACTCCAATATTTTCTCATACTCTGTTTCGATATTGTTACATTTTGCTTCAATTTCTTTTCTTGCCCTTTCCATTCCTTCATGTAAGTACCCTGAACTGGATCCATCACCCTCTACTAAACAAAGACTCGAATAAATGCCTCCATTACATTCATCACCTCTTGTACCACA
>CATIWR010222089.1:0-10683 GCA_949677035.1 Omphalea diandra | reverse complement strand
AATAATATAGTTTATTGATTGTGGGTAAGCCCAATTAAAATGTGATCAATGTAGTTATGGGCTTGTGACATCTTTTGTGGGCCGATATGAAAGACGGTCAGTGTAGGCCTATTTTAACATGGACCTGTGATGGGTGGGCCTATTAAAATTATTATAAATAGGTTAGGTCTTCTCTCCTGCCTTTATAGCAGAAAACCCTAGTTGTTACGCCCATTGTAGCCGTCTTCGAGAAGGTCAAGGAGAGGAAGATCTAGCTTTCCGTTTTTAACCGTTCTGACAAATTTTCAAGTGCTTTATTTCAGCTTTCATAATTATGGCACAAAGCAATTTGGGATTCAACGCGGAGACAGATACGCAATTTGTTTCAGTTCAATTATTAGATTTGGTGTTCTAAATTTATGTACAAGATCCTATATTAAATATTTTACATTCTCGTCACATTATCACCACCAACAATCACGCAGTTGCCTTTTCATACTAGGTATGGAATATCCTTGTTTCACATTAATAATAGTTAATGTTGATTTCTTTGTTTTGTTGATGTGTGATTCTACACATACTACATATAGATTAGGATATAAATTGTGAGGTTGCAAAATTGGACCTATGACCAAAATAGTGTGAAAAAAAATTGAAGACTGATAAACTGTACAACTCTATTAGTGGCCTTTAAAGAGGATCCACGGGAACACTACTATTGTGCAACTGCTAATAGTTGGTCCTAATACTAGTCTCATATATGGTTGTTGTTAAATATTGATATTTGCATAAATTGGTACTCTTCATTTAACAACAATATTAATATTTATGATTGTTAAATATTTAACAGGAACGTCAATACTGTGCAACACTAATATTTGTGGTTGTTTAGTTGGAGTCGTGAGCCACTTTGTTATATCCAAGTGTAATGAACACCATTAATATTTGTGATTGTTAAAAATTTAACATGAACACTAATATTCTGCAGCTATAAATGGATCGTAGCTTCTTCTACTTCAGCTTCTACTACAGCTTTTTTGCAGCTCCTTCTACTTCCACTCCATTTATTTCTTTTGCTTCTATATTTGCGCCTTCATCATCCCGAGATGCGGCTACATCAACTGATACTAATAATTCATTCACGGTATCTTCTCTTGAATCACTTTGCAGTATTGACAGCATGGTTGTTAAAATCTTGATTGCACTTGTACGATTTTACAAGTAAAAATCTCTCAAACGAGTTAACACGTATATAAAATTTATTCTTATGTAAAAACATAATAAAATCGCATTTAAATTCTGTAAACTTATCGAAATAGTTTTTACGATTTCATGATTTTATGATTTTTGGACTCTTTGCTAGAATTGGATATAAAATATCTTCAATTATGAATCAGTATTTAATATATTTCATATAATATTTATTTATATATTTTATTTTATTAACTTAAATATATGATGGACTTAAACTAATTCTTTTTATGTATTCTAATGTTCTAATATGAGATATGAACTTAAATCTCTTTTATAGCTTTGTTTATGATCTTTTTAATGTAGTTTTATGAGTATTAAATTTGCAAAATGTCTTATTTATATCTTGATATATATAAGATTTAATTTGTATACAAATTTATTCTATATTTTTATATATGTATAATTAGATTTTAAATGATATTTTATTATATTATAAAATTTTACGATTTTACAAAACGAATTTATGAGTCCTTTAACGATTTTAGGTTGAAAAAACGAGTTTGACAACCCTGATTGAAAGTATGTAACATTTACTTTCTTCATCTTTTTTTAATAATTATTCTATTAATCATCATACTAATTTATTTATTTATTTATTTTTGCAATTTGCATCCTTCTAATAGATGCTTCCATATGTGTCGGAGAATATTTAAGCAAAAAATTCATACCCATGGCTATAAATGGAAAAAAGTATCATAATGGATGAAAACATTCTATTGGAGGATTTCAAGATATATAACGTTTTCAATTCATACTAAAGTAGTTATCAATAGGTTATTGTTACTTATTTACTTATTAATTTTATTGTGTTTATTTTTGTTACAGAAAGTTTATTTACTTATTAATTTTATTGTGTTTATTTTTGTTACAGAAAGTAACTTCAATGAAAGTAGGTGATCAACACCTTAGTTTAGACAATCTTCTTTAAGAAGGATAAACTGCACTACAACAACATACTTCATGATTTGAAGCATAAGAGGAAATAGATTTAAGTGTTATATGAGTTGTGGGAGAATTGATAAATAAAATGGAGTTCTTTTCATTGTCAGGACTTGATTCGTCAGGATAGGAAGAATAGGATGACAGAGAAAGTTGGTCTAGGATCTAGTCATTTAAGGCATAATGAGGGTCTATACCACATGATGAACACCCTAGATGATTGATAACTAACAACATTACTTTTTTATTTTGGAATTACTCGTTATTTACTTATTTCTTAATAATCGGTTTGATGATTGGAACGCAAGGTTCTGCTCGTTGATGTCTTCATGTATACAAACATGAAAAAATATGACTGTTAGACATTTATTGATACCAAATTTAGAAATGTTACTGTAAGTGATAAAATATTTAAATTGAAATTAAATTTTTTAATGCCATAATATTATGATAATCATTAATATTATATCCAATGCAAGAGAATATTGACACCATCCATGATCAGTTTTAACAATCAGCCCCTGGATTTAGTGAGTCTTATCAAATGGACAAGAGAGAAGTATTCCTTTTGGCTGTTAGGAGATAGATTAAGGATAGGATATATGCCAAGCCCCATACTTTTATGGAAATTTAATGCCAACACTTCTTCCATCCTACTGCTTTTAGTCGAGGACTTTTAGTGGAAGGTCAATACGTGAGTAGATGAGAAGATCATCATATATCATGCTCATGTGTAGTCTATTGATACTTGGATGCGGTCTATGGAGGAGTGGTAGCACTTCCTATCTCAGCAGACTAGGATTCCACTTTCACCTCATTTGCAGACTCCTATGCCTCCCATTTCAGCTCCTTCCACTCTTGCTTCTATTATTGTTATTGTTGTCATCAGTTCTCTTTCTCTTATTGCTACTGTTGACCACTCATCTGTTGTTACTATTCGTCCTCCAGATCATGGTTCTTATGGTGAGAATTATTTGCTCGATCAGGAAGGTGATGATGAGGATGCGATAGATCTTAGTTAGATTTAGATTTTTGTTTAATTATTAGACTTTGACATTTATATGTTCAATTGTCTTGTACGTATTTACATTATTTTAAAATATTGAAATTATTTTTAATTTGAATATTAATTTAACATTATATGTCATATATATAAATTGTAATTATAATAATATTTTAATTAAAAATTAGCATATAATAATTATTGACGGATTACTGACGAATTGCGAAAATATATATATATTTTTATAAAAATTTATCAATGGATTGCCAACAAATATGCTTCAAACGTATCTTCAGATTTGCGATGCCCATTTTCATTGGTAATATATGACATTTTTTTTAACAAATTGCAAAGGAATATGTTATTGCCGATCCATCAGTAAATTTATCGATGGTTATTTTTTTCCATCGACAAATGGTTATTGGCTAAAATTTTCACCAATTTGTTTCGTCGAGAATCTGATTTATTAATGGATTTTCTCGCTTCACCAATGGATGATTCCGTTGGTAAACTATCTTTTTCTTGTAGTGTGTAATTTTTCATTGAAATAATTATCTTGCTTATTGGATTCTTTTGTAAATTTATAATAATTTGTGTAATTTTTCATTAAACAAATAATATAAGGAGATTGATAAATTACTCTTGTCAAAGAAAGTCATGCAATAAAATAAATTCTACAATTTCACATTTAAATTATGATTTTCTGTATATAAAATTAAATATTTTATAATTTAGTATATAATAATATGTAAGGTGTGTCTAAATATTAAGTTAAAGACGTAATTTTCTATTTAATTTTGAATTTTTTTCAATAATAGAAAAATAATTTATCAAATATAAGTAACTGTAAAAAGCAACAAAAAATTTGTAGTTGCAATTGTGTTGTTGCGATAAACAGGTTGTTTATTGTTGCCTCCTCGTGACTCCTTTTTGGAGAATTGCCCCCTCGTGACTTTGGTGGTGCAGCTACCAACCAGTGATTTAAAGGAAACTTAGCTAATATCCTACTGACCCATTAATAAAGGCACTTAGCAATAGTGACACAAATGGAACTTAGCTAATATCCTACTGACCCATTAACAAAGGCACTTAGCTATACGATCTGTCACTAACACCTGTAGATCGAGTAGATAAGTGCACTTATCGAGTATAGCATAGTGTAGAAGTATCGAATGTCGATCCCTCAAGAACTAAAAATACTAGTATTAACTCTTTATTTATTATTTAACCGGTAAATTTAAGTGAATTAATTAGTTGATTAAAATAAAATAAAATAATTCAACAAACTAAAATAATGAAAATATGAACTAGAGAGTGGGAAAAAGGTGATCAATATGACAAGTAGCACTCAAGTATTGAATCCCCCTAAGACTTATTAAGAAATTGATTCTCTGACAATACAATCTAATTCAATGTTTATGGAACCGGGAAATTCCTTTAGTATGTTAAAGTCTTTCTCAATATCATTAACATCTAATTCTAGGTTGATTAATTAGAATATCTTCCTAATTAAAACCCCTAAAATTGCATTATAGTTCTTTGAATTTTACTATTAGGTTTGACCCTAATCTGAAAGATTTATGTTATCCTATCTCTAGGGATACATGCAACTCCTTTCAATTGTGTTAGATCTATTCAATAACTTGATTTCTCAATCTAAGTTTAAAAAATTAAGACAAGAATCAATATTCCGGATATATCAATTCAAAAAAATAAAGGACAAACACAATTGAATTTCATAAATAATGAAAAGATTGTATTATCTAAAAATTACAATTCAAAACTCATCTTAGGGTTCATCATACCCAAGTACCTAATTAATTTAGTTTATAATTGAATTACTAACCAACATCAAAATAAAGAGAAAATAAAATAGAAAAGTTTTCATAATAAAATTCGTGTATTCTTCAATTCTCTTAAAACTTGATGATTGACTAATAATTCTTCTCTTGTGGATAGCTTCTTCTCTAGAAAATAAAAACTCTCTAAAAATTAATTCTAATAATAATTCACCTCTCCCTGTTACAAAGACTTTTTTCCTCTATTTATAGTCTCTTATTCCTTTTTATATTAGGAAAAATAACATCATCCACCAATTAGGAATTGTAACAAACCAAACTTTCTTTCTTGTGAATAGGAGCCAGTAAACTTCCTACAATTGCATGGTCTTCTCGGGTCTTCCTAATTTGAATGGAAATTTGACTATCGATCCCCCGAAATAGTCAAATTTCTTTTTGGTTCCTGAACTTCTAAAATTGCACAATTCTATCCAAAAAACTTTCATAATTCATTAATAAACTTCAATTTCTAGGATTTCCTAAAATTATTAAAATACAAGCCAAAATGGAGACATTATCTAATATTTTTTCTAAATTAGACTCAATTAATAATAAAATTAGCTCTAAAAAAATACTAAAAATAAATAATATCACTATAGTGACACAAATGGAACTTAGTTAATATCCTACTGACCCATTAATATAAAGGAAAAAGTAAAGGTATGCATAATTGAAAACTCTGTTGCAGCAGATCATTCATTTTTCATGGAGTCGGCAACCTTTAGTATTTGATCATCATAAATAGAGAAGTCATAGAGGTTCAATGAAACACAAAATCAGCATGATCTTGGCTAGTCATGATTTACTCATCTTTTCACCATTGCAAAAGCCATTAGCATTATTTTTTTTCTTTCTATGAAGTGATAATATCTGGGAATAGGACAAACTTGACTAATGGCCAATATCTTAGGTGGGTGATAACTTTATCTTATAAAACAATCGTTACTCACAGTCAATCAAGCAAAAGTTAATCAATCACAGACAATAACAAATACCAAGAAATTATAATATTATTTAAATATATATATATTTTTTTTTACTTATTGTTCACTTCTAAGGTTCTGTTCATGAACATGTAATAATCTTGGACTCAAAATCTTAACCACTTGATTTCTTCACTCTAACCTCAATTTTCTTAGCATCCAAACTAACGCATTATTCTATATCATTTAAATCAAGCATTATATCTAGGCCAACAAGATCAGGTATAGGCTTCGAGAACGGAACAATTATCCATTTGTATAGCCAAAACAAGTTAAAGTATCTCCATTGATTAAGATCTCACAATAACAGATCAAACAAGGTCATCAAACCTCAATAATAATACAACTGATGTATCATCTTTCTTTTATATGCAAGAACCAAAATTAAGTAGCTCTATATCATCAACTATATATGTATTAACTCACAATAACTATATTAAACCTGTACCTATGATCTCATAAACACAAAACCCAAGTTCTTGTAAATATCAAATATCACTCTAGTTCATACCAAACCAGAGTAATAAGTATATAGTGTCAAAACCAACTCTCAAGAAAGGCAGACTGGAAATGCACTAAAATTAGCAGCAACACAATCAAAGCAGCCACACCCCATGGCGAGCTTCCCTCCGGCGGGTGGTGGTGGGTTCGCCGTTTCCATTCCCAAGGTGATTTTGCAAACAGCATGTCAGGATTTTCCATAGAAGACAACCAACGGACGATGAAGAGCAACACAAGTGGTGTGGCCAAAAGAACCCAGTTCATCCGGACCTCAGCTGTCTCCACCATTTCTTCATAGCTGAAGTACGATGATATGCCAAAAAAGATTGCTACCACTGCTAAGATTAAAAGAACTGGATATGGTAGAGGATTGAGAGTGAAAGCATCCAAGATTGAGTTACTTCTTCTACCATAGTAATCGTAGATCATTGTGTTGTTTCTTTGGTGGTATGGGAATGGGAGAGAGGATTCAAGAGGTCGCAAAGCTTGACCGGCCAAGTATATTTATAGCCAAAAAAATTGTATAGCGTATGGTGCGGTGCCACGTTGAATTAAAAGTTGCTTCACACACGTTGACCCCTGGAATTTGTTGCTTTGGTCAATTGATCAAGTGGTTAAAATTAAATCTGACCCACTACTGCACCAATTTTGAAGGTCAGGCTACCGGAAAACACTTAACTGATTGTAGTATTTTTAATTATGTATTAAATTACTTTAAAAAATTAGTCATAATTATTTATGTAAAATTATTACTGTATTTATAATTATTTATCTTTAAGTATTATTTATATTAAGGCTTATTAGCTTAAAAAAGTTAAACTTTTTTGAGTTCTTAAAAAAAATTAATTTTTTTTGAGTTTTGACAAAATTAGTCAAAACTAAAAATTTGAGCAAATCTAGCCAAAATTTAAATTGATAAAAAAGAATAATATTTCATGTTAAAATAATGTTAATTGATGTTAGTAGCTAATATTAACTGATTTATTAAATTTTTTTTATAAAAATTCATTTTATCAAAAATCATGTTAATTGTTTTATCACATCAAATGATATATCATTTTTTTTTATCAATTTTAAAATATTGAGTAAAATATTGTTAATTCATATTAGTAACTAGCGTAAATTATAAATTTGGTGTCTGAATTTTTTAATTTTTCTATTTTGATGTCTAAATAATTTTTTACTCAATCAAATATCTGAATTGGTAAATCGTTTCCAATGTGATGCTTTCTTTTATCTGAACGGGTAAAATTTGTAACTCCGTTATATTCATCTAACTTGATACTAGATTTTGTATGTTATTTCAACTAATTATGTATCTAAAATTTGGATGCAAAATTTTTTCATTTTAAATACAAAATTTTTTATTTATTTTTTGTTTATATTTTGAACAAATTCAACAATGATAAAAACAAAATTTGAATTTGAAATAAAACAAATTTTGTATTTAAAGTAAAGAAATTAAGTACCCATATATAATTAGTTGAAATAATGTATAGAATCTAGCACTAAATCAAATGAATTTTTACATGTCAGCCACTGATTTTTTAGATTGGAGAAAAACACTATATTAAAAATGATTTTCTCAATTCAGACACTTGATTGAATAAAAAAATAACTAAACATCAAAATAGAAAAAATTAAAAAGTTCAGACACCAAATTTATAATTTACCCTAATAACTAATATTAATTGATTTTATTATTTTTTCATAAAAAATTATGTCAGTTGATTTATCATATCTCATGATATATCATTCTATCATGATTAATTTTAAAATATTGAGTTAAAATATTATTAATTGATATTAGTAATTAATGTTAACTGATTTTATTAATTTTTTTTATAAAAATTTATGCCAGTTGGTTTGTCATATCATGTGATATATCATTTTATTTTGATTAATTTTAAAATATTATTAATTGATATTAGTAACTAATGTTAACTGATTTTACTAATTTTTTTTATAAAAATTCATGTTAGTTGGTTTATCACGTTACACGATATATCACTTTATCTTGATCGATTTAAATTTTTGTTAGATTTGCTAAAATTTTATTAGTTTTAGGTAATTTTACCAAAATTAAAAGGATTTACCAATATTGTTAAAATTTTATTAATTTTGATAAAATTAAAAAAATTAACCAATTTTATTAAAAAACGAAAAGGTTTAACTTTTAAGCCAATAAGCTTTTTATTAAATATAAATCATATATTAATTTGATGTATATAATCATTTTAATAAAAAATTAATATTAAAGAATCAATAGTAGTAAACACTTCAATCTCATTTTTAAAACATTATTCTATGCACTTAAAATTGAATAAATAATAAAAATTCTCTTAAAAATAAATAAGTAAATATCTATAGTGTAAAATTTAATTTTACTTGTGAAATTCTTTTTTATTATTATTTTTAATACAAAAAAATACAGTTCCCACTCCAGATCACTTCGAACGATTTTTCCCACTTCAGAAACATGATCGCATACAATATCGCACTAGTAAGGATTACAAATCGGTAGCATTATTAAGTGCTTTAGCGGAAATGTGATTGTTAAGAAAATCATTCATTCAATTGGATTAATTGAATTCACTTGAAAATTGATTCGAATTCACTTGAAATATGATTGTTATCAGTCGCTTTTCCATAAATACCGATACATGTTACGATGCTATTATATGAAACACTTATTCAAGTTGATAAAATGGGACCAACATCTTTGCCTTATGCATGCCCCGGAATGGCAACTTACTCTTGTCAATCCCACTTATATATATTCGGTTTTTTTTTTTTGTTGGATAATTATTAAATATATAAATTAATTAATTTTTAATTTTATATTCATGTAAATAAAGAGAAAAAATATATAAAGATATAAATAATTAAAAAAAATTTCCAAATATACATAAAATAAACTTTTTAATTAATATAGTTTCTATTAATAAAAGTATACAAAGTTAACAATAAAAGTAAATAGAATAATACCAACAAATATATATAATATTTATATTATTCAATATTAAGTAATCTTCATTTTTAAAGATTGAAATAATAATTAATTCTATTAAAAATAGTATTCATCCAATTAAAATTTATAATTTAAAATTATTATTGTCAATTTAAAAAATTTTATACCTTTTTCTATCTACAAAAGTTTTTCCTAATAAACCTTTTTTTTATATAAATAGCACATTATAGATTTCAAATCTTACAAATTTTAAAATTAAAATAATAATTAATTTTTATACAGAAATATTATTCATTTAATTAAAATTTATAACTTAAGGTTATTATTGTCAATTTAAAAAATTATATACTTAAATCCAAAAAAATTATTTTCTCTAGTTAACCAGTTTTATATATATTATATTTTTTTCTAATTAATCATTTTTGTAGATAGAATAGTATAGATTTTAAATATCACAAATTTTTTAAAAGTAAAATAATAGTTAGTTCTATAAAAAAATATTATCTATCAATTAGAATTTAACTTAAAGTTATTATTGTCGATTTAAAAAAGTTCTATGCTCATGGATATTGAAAAAAGTTTTCCCTAATTAATCACTTTTGTCTATAGTATATATTGATAAATTATATTTATCTTAATTTTTAAATATTTAAAAATAAAATAACACTAACTCAAAAATATAAATATATTTATTCATTATTTCAGTTATTTTAAATAATCACAAATTTTTATATACTAAATTAATAATTATTTTTATAAAATAACATTATTCATCCAATTAAAATTTATAATTTAAGGCTTTTGTTGTTAATTTAAAAAGTATTATATCATTTTATGCAAAAAAGTTCTTCCTAGTTAGCTATTTTAATATATAATATAAATATAGATAGATTTTAAATATCACAAATTTTAAAATTAAAATAATAATTAGTTATATAATGAAATATTATCAATCCAATTAAAATTTATAACTTAAGGTTATTATTGTCAATTTAAAAAGTTTCATATCCTTTTGTGTTTAAAAAAGTTGTTACTAATTAGTCATATACATACATACATACATACATACATACATACATATATATATATATATATATATATATATATATATATATATATATATATATATATATATATATATATATAAAAAATAAAAAAAAAAAATTTATATAAAAATTTGTCACAAAGATATAAAAATTTTTTAAAACATAAAAA
>CATIWR010222085.1:0-31775 GCA_949677035.1 Omphalea diandra | reverse complement strand
AGATCCTAAAATTTGATACATACATGGTTATAAGTATGTCAAAATGATTATGAATGCTTGGTATGCAACTATGGCATGATTCATGCAAGTGGACCTAGTGTTTATGCATATTTTCCTTATATGGCAGCTTGAGCTTGCTACACTCTCATGAAAATAACTGTAGATATACTTGTCCAAATGACTTGATTCTTTTTTTCAAATAAACTAGACACATAATGATACAACATATTCAAATTTTAGGCTAATATAAAAGACACAAAAAATGTCATGAATTTTTGAATTTTTCATTATTTCAATGTCATCTCAGTCTGAGTAAATCTTACAATCTTGGATATATCTCTAATTGTACAAATTAAATTGAAAAAATGATCTACCAAAAGTTACAAAACATATAAAGAACATTTTTCATGTTTTACTTATTGTCTAATTCAGTCTATAATGTCACCAAAACAAATAACAATTCTCATCAGGAACAGGGTTTCAACATAGTGACAATCAGTCATGATGAAGGGGCAATATCTCAACAACCATGCTAGATTTGACAAAAATATTATACAAGAATGTGGATAATACATAATATACAACTTTCAAGTTTGGAACATCATTAAATTCTAAATCTATGACCATCAAATTCTTGGAAAACAAAATTAAAAAAGAGGTGAGGTTTCATCCTGGTAAAGGGTCAATCCCAATAAATGAGCCATATCTCTTTGCACAAAACAAGTAAATCAAAACTGTTTGACAGGTGTTTAGAGGGAATATAAACTTGCAAATTTCATGTTTTGCGCTTCGTCTAGATCAATACATAAAGTCATAAAAATATATGAAAATAAAAAGTCTGAGGTTATTTCGGCTGGTCGTGAACTAGCCCTAATGAAGGAGCTATATCTCCTCACTCACACCAAATTAAGCAAAACTGTTTTTGAGGAATTAAGATCGGGCATAAAGCTACAACTTTCATATGTTGCACATTCCCTAATTTTTCTTTTAGGGTTATGAAATCGTGGGTACAAAATTTTGCTTTAACAACAAAACCAGCACAATCAACTTTCGTTCTCTCGGATTTCGACTTCCATCCAAGAGTTTTTCCTCAACTACTTTATAATTCTCACTAACCCTGCATGATTAACATGTTATGAGGGGTTAATTTGATGTGGGAAGAAGATAAATTTACTTACCTATTGTCCTGAAATCAAAAAACCTTAGGAATCTTTCCTAGGTAGCTCACTCTTCTCCTCGTCCTCGTCCTCGTCCTCCTTCTTCTTCTTCTTCTTCTTCTTCTTCTTCTTCCTTTCTTTCTTTCTTCCTTAGCTCTTTCTTTCTTCTATTGTACCTCACATCTAACCTCTATATTATGATCCTAAAGGGTTAAAAATTTCACTTATAAACCTATTGCAATAAGACAAAATCATGGTGTTTAACTTCCATTGGTTAAAAGTTCACTTTCCTCTTTTAGTCCCTCTTTTTCACTCCTTAAGCACCTTCATCCATCTCTTAATCTCTAGATGCTCCTTATGCTTTCAAATAAGCTTTAAATCACCATTATTTATGATCCTATAACATGCACACAACATAAGATAATTTTTCATGCAACTATACAAACATTATATATATGTTCAAGTGTCCCAAATGCAGTGGTGCAAGTGCATTGTCGTGCTCATCCAATTCACATATCTAAACGATCATTTATCTAATGCATATGTTCATGTGGGATTTCAAATCATTTATGCAATGAATATGTTCATGTGATAATGCCAATGAATGTGGATGAGGATGTTACATTTCCTCCCCTCTTATAAAGAATTTCATCCTCGAAATTCAATACTTGTAAACAAATATGGATATTGTTGTTTCATGTTTTCTTTAGTTTCCCATGTAACCTCTTCTTATGAGTGGTTTCTCTATAACACCTTAACCAAAGGGATTTCTTGATTTCATAACTGTTTTGTCTTATAACCAATGATTTTCACTGGTTCTTCAATGTATATTACATCTTCTACAATTGTTATTGCTGGATCCCTAAGTATATGTGTAGGGTCAGATTGATAGTTTCTAAGCATACTCACATGGAATACATCATGAATCTGAGCCATCTCTAGTGGTAGTGCTAGCCTGTAAGCCAATGGACCGATTCTTTCTAAGATCTCATATAGTCCTATGTATCGAGGACTCAGTTTCCTTTTCTTACTAAAACGAATTATTCCTTTCCATAGTGAAACTCGAAGGAACACTTTGTCTCCTGCCTCATATTCCATTTCTGTTCTATGTTGGTTTGCATAACTCTTTTTCCTATCTTGTGCTACTTTAAGTTTGCTTTTGATTACCTTCACCTTGTCCACAGTGTCTTGCACTAGTTCTGGCCCTTCTAAAACACACATCCCTTCTTCATCCCAATAGATTAGACTTCGACATTTTCTTCCATATAGTGTTTCATATGGTGCCATCTGTATACTACTATGATAATGATTATTATAATCAAATTCAATCAAGGCAATATATTCATCCTATGCACCTTTGAACTCTATCACACAAGCTCGAAACATGTATTTAAGTGTCTAAATTGTCCTTTCTAATTGCCTATCTGTTTGAGGATGAAAAATGGTACTAAAACTCAACTTGGTACCCAAAGCCTATTGCAAATTGACCTAAAATCGAGATAAAATCGTGGATCTCTATCTGATACAATGGACATTGGAACACCATGTATTCTGACAATTTACCCAACTAGACCTAAGAAACTTCAGACTTTTACAACATTCTTTAGGGTTTCCCATTTTACTGTTGCTTCAATTTTGTTTGGATTCGCCTCTATGCCCTTTTCAAAAACTATATGTCCTAAAAATGCCACATGGTCAATCCAAAACTCACACTTGTTTAATTTAGCAAATAGCCATTTTTCTCTCAAAATTTGCAACACAATCCTTAAATGTTGTTCATGCACCTTTTGCTCCTTAAATACACTAGTATATCATCAATGAACACAATTACAAATTTTTCTAAACAAGGTTGGAACACTTTGTTCATAAGAGCCATAAACACAACTGGTGCATTAGTCAAACGAAATGGCATTACAAAAAATTCATAATGCCCATAGTTGGTTCGAAAAGCTATCTTCGATACATCTGGATTTGAAATTTTATGCTGATAATATCCCAATTTTAGGTCAATTTTAGAAAACACTCGTGCTCCTTGTAACTGGTCAAACAGATCATTTATTCTTTGTAAAAGATACTTGTTCTTCATAGTAACTCGATTTAACTGCCTGTAATCAATACACAGCCTCATTCTCCCATCTTTCTTTTTTAACAAATAATAATGAAGCAACCCAAGGTGACACACTTGGTCAGATGAATCACTTTTTAAGTAGTTCATGCAATTAGGTCTTTAATTCTCTTAACTCAGTTGGAGCTGTCTTATAAGGTGGAATGGATATCGGTGAAGTTCTTGGGACTAACTCAACTGTGAATTTTATCTCCGTATTAGGTGACAAACCAAGTAAGTCAGTTGGGAACACATCTGGAAACTCATTCACTATGAAAATATTCTCAGGTAATTCATTTGTTAACCTTGTGTCTACCATATGTGCCAAATAAGCCTTACAACCACTTTTAATCATGCAAAAAGCCTTGATAGTAGAAACTAGACATGCAGGTGCAATTTGCCTTTCCCTTTGAAACATAAACCTTATATGATTTGGAGATTTCAAAATAATTTCCTTAGTAAAACAATTCATTGTTACATGATATTTGGACAACCAGTCTACACCCAGTATCACATTAAATTCACGTAGTGGCAATAGTACTAGATCAGAATTCAACTCAACGTCATCAATGTGAATCACACAATCATGACATACCTTATCCACAATCATCACATCTCTCAAAGGAGTACTAACACAGATTAAAACCTAAAGGTTGATGCTTACTACATAATTATGATGCCATGTTCAATGAAATGAACGAATTTGTAGAGCCAGGGTCAATTAATGCATCAACTTCTAAATCATGGAGAAAAAGTTTACCAGTGATTACTTCTGAATCAACAATAGCTTCTTGCTAGTCGTGGAAAATACACTAGCCTGTGTCAGGGGTCTAGAACTTTGACCTTTTGATCTGCTCATACCTTGGCCAATTGTGGTTGTTCTACCTCTGCCTCTACCCTTGCCAAGTGATACTCCAACTTCATTTGCTTTTGAAACTTTAACTATGGACTCTTATGTAGCTCTGCCTCCCTCTGACATTCTAGATCTTTTAGGAAAATCTCAAAGCATATGATCAAGAGACCCACAAAAGTAGCACCCCCCAGTTAATTTTCTATATTCACCTATTTGTTACCTATCACAATGTACACTGGAGGGTCATTGTTGCATAACTTGGCCTTGACCTTTGCCTGCATCTGATGAAACTCCTAATCCTCTGCCTCTATAGTTAGAGTAACCACCCCAAGCACTGGACTATGATGACATATAATCTCCACGTTTTCCTTTCTTTCTATTAAAATCATCCACAAACTTAATAAACCCTCTTTTTACTCATTGATCTATCCTTTCTTTTTCTAATCTTTCCACCTTGAGTGTAGCAACTTTTAGCTTGGTATAACATTCAAGATCTACAACTATGATCTTACTTCTGATCTTATATCTCAGTCCCTCTTCAAACTTTTGACATTTGTCTTTGTTAGTGGCCACCATGAAGGATGTATAATGAGATAATTGATTAAATTTTACCTCATACTCAGTTATAGTCATCTCCCCTTGCTTTAGGTTTAGAAATTCCCTTCTTTTATCTTCTTTATACATTTCTAGCATGTAATTGTTATTGAACTCATGAAAAAAATCAAACCATGTAAGCACTAGAGGCTGGACATCACTCCCTAGAAATGGTTTCCCACCATTCATATGCATCCCTTTGTAATAACGACATTGCATTATCAAACTTTTCTTCTGGTGTGCATTTCATCAAATTCAAAATTCTTTGTGTTCTTTTTAGCCATGTCTCTGCCACTGATGGATCTATGGTAACATTGAAGTCAACTGCACCCTATTTTCTTAATTTGACATATCTTCTTTCTCTTTGAATTTCTAGACCCTGAATTGTTGGTTCACCAATTCTATATTATGGTTGACAATGAGATAAGTGTTGTGCATGAGAATGTGTAGGAGATCTGACTCTGTCAGTAGGTTAATCTCTCAATGGCTGGCATGATGCCTCTATGGAATGTAGATTAGCTGACTCCTCTCTCCTTGGTGAGCCATGGGTACTACCATGACTACCCTCCGCTAATGCCATATAGACATATAAGACTATGTCATATGATAATGCATAATAGTGCAAAAGTCATGTCATGTTCATATGTATGTCCCTATGGAACCTATCCCTGCTCTGATACCAAAAACGGTAATGACCATTTTCATTTATAAAACATGGTATTCATGTCCAAAGGTTTTATTCATCTTACATACATAATCCAACATATATTTAATGTACATATATGTTAACTAATGTTCAAGGCTAGTGGCTATAAACTAGTTTCTATCTAGATGTATGTACATGACATAAGGAGAGAGAGAGTTGGAATTCAGTCGACAACCTGAGGTCCATGTGTCTCTATGCAAAACTTTATGCACCAAAGAAACCAAAACCTATGCTTCAGTATCTAAAAAACATAATTGCGATTTGGTAAGTAGCGACTCAATGAATAAAAATAATAACCAGATTCTTATGATACAACCAATAATCAAATATCATTAGGATACATTACAAGTATAACAATTGTCTATGCAAGTGCAAGTGCAATATATTGACTTTTGTCGTGACCTTGCAAGGCAAACACCGCTCTCGAGAATTCATGTGATTCAAGTGACATTTGATTTTACTGGCCAACATATGATAAATGAATATTAATAACATGTGCCAATAAGACATATTGGTCCCTTTTCCAAGTGATTTACAAGTGTTTGACAAGCCGGTCACAATATCCTTTTAGTTCTATATGCAAGTGTTCATAACAATGATATACCAAGTAATCATTAAAAGGATATAATAATTAATTGACTTGTATTCACATGTAAAGTGTAACAATTCAATCACATATACGTGTAATAGAACATAATTATTTCATAAAATTATCACACATACACATTAGAATCTAATTACAGTTTTTACTCACCTTTTGATGTAACCAACGTTTACGGTAGGTTTGGTTCTCTCTATAGGGCTTCCTCAAAGTGTTTAGATCCTAAAATTTGATACATGAATGGTTATAAGTATGCCAAATGATTATGAATGCTTGGTATGCAACTATGGCATGATTCATGCAAGTGGACCTAGTGTTTATGCATATTTTCCATATTTGGAAGCCTAAGCTTGCTAAACTCTTACAAAAATAACTCTAGATATACTTGTCCAAATAACTTAATTATTTTTTTCAAATAAACTAGACACATAATGATACAACATATTCAAATTTCATGCTAATATAAGACATACAAAAAATATGGTAAAATTTTGAATTTTGCCCTATTTCAATGTCATCTCAGTCTGAGTAGGTCTTACAATCTTGGGTATATCTCTAATTGTACAATGTCAATTGTAAAAATGATCTACCAGAAGTTACAAAACATATAAAGGAACATTTTTCATGTTTCACTCATTGTTTAATTCAGTCTATAATGTCACCAAAACAAATGACCAATCTCAAGGTGAGCAAGTTTTTAACATAGTGACAATCACTCATGATGAAAGGGAAATATCTCAACAACCATACTAGATTTGGAAAAAATATTGTATAGTAATGTAGATAATACATAAATATACAACTTTCAAGTTTGGAACATCATCAAATTCTAAATCTATGGCCATCAAATTCTTGGAAAACAAATTTAAAAGACAGGTGATGTTTCATCTAGGTACAAGGTCAGTCCCAATCAATGAGCCATATCTGTTTCCACACAATAAATAAATCAAAACTATTTGAAATGGTTTTAGAGAGAATATAACACTACAAATTTCATGTTTTGCACTTTGTCTAAATCAACACATAAAGTCATCAAAATATATCAAAATAGAAAGAAAAACTAGCCCTAATGAAGGAGCTATATCTCTTCACATACACTAAATCAAGCAAACCAATTTCATATGAATTTAGATGGGACATATAGCTATAACTTTCATATTTTTAACTTTCCCTAATTTTTCTTCTAGGGTTATGAAATTATGGGTACAAAATTCTGCTCTAATAATAAAACCAACACAATTAGTGCTTGTTCTTTTGGATTTCAACTTCCATCCAAGAGTTCTACCTCAAATACTCCATAGTTCTCACTAACCATGCATAATTAACATGTCATGAGGGATTAATTTCATGTGTGAATAAGATAAATTAACTTACCTATTATCTCAGAACCAAAAAATCTTAGGAATCTTTCCTAGGCAGCTCACTATTCTTCTTCTTCTTCTTCTTCCTTCCTTCCTTCCTTCCTTCATTACCTCTCTCTTTCTTTTGTTGTACCTAATATCTAATCTCTCTATTCTGATCCTAAAAGGTGAAAGATTCCACTTGTAAACCTATTGCAATAAGATAGAATTAAGGTGTTTCACTTCTATTGGTTGGAAGTTCACTTTCCTCTTTTAGTCCATCTTCTTCACTCCTTAGGCACTTTCATCCATCTCCTAATCCCTAGATGCTCCTTATACTTTTAAATAAGATCTAAAACACCATTATTAATGATATTATAACATGCACACAACATAAGATAATTTGCCATGCAACTATACAAACATTACATATATGTTCAAGTTTCTCAAATGCAATGGTGCAAGTGTCATCATCGTACTTATCTAATTCACATGTCTAAACGATCATTTTTCTAATGCATATGTTCATATGGGATTCAAATAATTTATATAATGATTATTTTTATGTGATAATGCAATGAATGTGGATGAGGATGTGACATTAAATCCTAAGAAGTGTGTGTTTGGAGTCACCTTTGGAAAGTTATTGGGAGATATGGTTAGTGATAAACGTATGGAAATGGATCTAGACAAGGTGAAGGCTATTCAGGAAATGCCCAAGGTAGAAAAAAAGAAGGAAGACCTAGATTTCTTAGGTCGTTTGTAATATTTAGCAAGTTTGTAGCAAGAATCAACCTCACTTACAAGCTAATATTCAAGTTTTTAAGAAAGGATCAGCCAATGAATTGGAATGAATAATGCTAACAAGCTTTTGAAAGATAAAAGAGTATTTGACTAACTTGTTAGTACTAAAACCTCTAAAGCCCATAAAGTCATTAATTTTGTATCTGATAGTAAAGGAAAAATTTTAAGGGGCGATGCTAGCTCAAGTGGATAAATGGGAAATGAACATGTCATGTACTATCTTAATAACAAATTGCTTTCTTATGAGGAGGAGTATAACTAAGTGGAGAAAACCTGTTTGGTATTGGTGTGGGCAATGAAGAAGTTAAGACATTATTTCTAGTCATACTCTATAGAGGTGGTCTCGAAACTTGAGCCGACCAAATACCTATACGAGGCCTTTCTCTAACTAAAAAATTAACAAAGTGGTTGGTATTGTTGATCGAGTTTGATATCAAGTATATGATATGAAAGGTGACCAAAGGTCAGGAAGTCATGAAATATTTGGCACAACAACCTCTCAAAGAAAGAGATTTCGAACTTCCTCAATTATAAAACAAAGGATTGGGTGTGTCGAGCCCATGATTTGAAGAATATACTTTGTTGGGTGATTTTGATCTCATCGAACAAAGAGCTCTTCCTTGTAGCAAAGAAATTAGATTTTAAGGTGATAAATAACATGGGTGAATATGAGGCTTGTGCACTCAGGTTGGAACTTTTGATGTAAATGAGGGTTAAAACCATTGAAGTGTTTAGGCATTCATTGTTGGCTATCTCTTAAGTGACAGATGAATGGGAATTAAAAGAATAATGGTTGAGTTCATACCTAAAGCATTTAAAGAATATGGTGCAAAATTTTCAGAGGATCATATTCCAACATGTATCACTAGAGGAGAACATGAAGGTTGATGCTTTAACAATTTGGTGTCTATTTGGGATGGACCAAAGATAATGTCATTGAAGCCACTTGTCACATTCATATCCATGATGCCTTGTCATGTTGACATGAGCATGGTGTAAGTGTTGATAGAGAATCACTTTTGGTACTATGATGTGCAAAAATATCTAAAAAGTGATGAGTACCCTGAGGGGATCAAAAAGATAGATAAGGAGCTTACTTGAAGTTTGCCATCACAATTTATAGTCCATTATAGTGTAATGTATAAGAGAATGTCAGACGGGATCCACTTGAAATGTCTGATGAAAGAAGAAGTGGGTAGGGTCATGCATAAAGGGCACACATGGATTTATGGCCCGCACATGAATGGGAAAGCATTAGCAAGAAAGGTTTTAAGAATGGGTTACTACTAGACCATTATGGAGCATGATTGTATTCGAATGGTTCAAGGTTGTCATAAATGTTAGGTTCATGGTAGCGTTAATCTTTTACCATTGACTGAATTACAAAATTTGATTTCACCTTGGCTATTCACTGCTTGGGTATCGATGTAAGTGGGGAAATCATGCCAACTTCTATAAGCGAGCATAAGTATATTATAGTGGCAGTGGATTATTTCATAAAATGGGCAGAGGCCAAATCTATTAGTTATGTGTCCTAGGCCAATTCTTTTAATGGATAGTTTCTTAATAATGTCATGGTTGCAATTTTATTAAATATCTCCTTTTTATTTTGATTACAGTTAAATTATAAATTTCATGAATAGTTAATTCCATCTAATGTCATAAAATATGTGACTTAATAGTAAAACCTTTAGGCGTAAAGAATTATATTCTAAATTGTCCCTAATCGGTCATTATTGATAGGATAATAATGAATGAAGACTAGTATGTGTTTGATTAATGACTATGTTTTACTAGTCATGGATATATGATATTAAATCAAACATATAGATACACGTTTAAGAAAAATTGTATTGGAACGACCCACTATGAGAACACAAAATGGGTAATCAATCATAAGTGATTCTCATGCAATAGTATTAACTTAATCCTCTGACCTAAAAATTACCATGGATTCCAATATGATAAACTTCACATTTTGATACAATCTAACATTATCTTTAACTGCATGATTATATGGACTAATATTGGACATGAAGTAAATCATATAAAGGAATATAAGTGATTGACAATGAATTTGTCCCTCATATATTTATGAGAAATTTATCTATAAGGGCCGCTCGATAAATTAGACTAAAGACTTTGCATGGCCATGCGAAAAATGAATTGATAAAGGTTATCAATGTCATTTTACATTAATGTACTTGGAGATTGAGAAATAATTGAACTATATAAGGATGACATGATCCATGCCTTATGTTCAATTAAGATATAATGTGACAAAAAGATTATAATACTATTCGTAAAACAGGTTAGGTTGGATCATTAACCTTCACATAATTTGGGTAGTCATAATGTCTTGTTAGAGGCCACTTATGACTTATGAGCCAAAATAGGTTTTGGGCCACTGCCAGCATTATGTAAACCTACAGGGTCGTATAGATAAAATAGGCCTAAAATGAAATTAGTTTTTTACTATTCTATCTATTTATAATTAAAATAATTAGAGATATTATCTAAATTATTTAGATATCTTTTTTCATTTTAAAGGTTAAAATGAAACAAATTATTATTTGTATCTTTTAAGATATAAATTTGGTACATAAAATCTTAACGGTTAAGATATATAAGCACATTTTAGGGTTTTCTAAATACACATAGAATATTTGCATTTTCAAAAAATGTTCTAGAGAGAGAAAACCCCTAGTGGTAGTACACTTTCATTTTTGAGAGACTTGTTCATATGGATTCCTGTAGAATACGTTCATCAATTTATAACGTTTAAATCTAACAATCTAGACTCCTAGCTCAAGGTTGGCTGTTATCAGTGTAAACCCCCTCTTTACCTTCCAGTAGATCTGTCATCTTTCTCGTGAATTGGTAGGATTAACATCCTTTCCTTTTGATTTAATTGAATCATATGGATCCTTAGTGGGATTTGATGTAGAAAATTTTCATTTTTCACTATTTTTGATCTACGAGTCCTAACATAAGACTTTAACAAGCTAAGGGCAAAGTAAATGGCTAGATTTATCTAGAAGAATCTCATTTGTTAATATAACATACCACATCACCTTATTAAGAATAATTGCATCCATTTTTAGGTTGAAGTCAGGGTAATCTTAGAGAAGTATGAGATGACCTACCATAAGTCATCACCCTTTAAGCCACAAGCTAATGGAGTAGTTGAGATAGCTAGCAAGAATATCAAAAACATATTTGCTAAAATGGTTAAGACCTATAAAGATTGGTAAAAAAATTTGTCTTTTGCATTATGGGGTTATGAAACTATGGTAAAAGACATCAACGGGGATAACACCCCACTCTCTGACATATAAAATGGAGGCAATATTATTGATCGAGCTAGAAGTAAAGTCCTTACATGTGCTGATTGAATCAAGGGTTCCTAAGTACCAATGGGTGAGAAGCAGATTCAAGTAGTTGGGCATGTTGGACGAGAAAGATTGAAGGGTTTATACCATATTTAGTTATATTAGGCTAGAAGGGCTCGTACATTTAACAAGAAAGTCAAGGCTCTTGAACTTTAATTTGCTTTAAGGATCCTGAACTTGAATTTTCACGAGGGTTCATATGGCTCATTCAAGATTCATGTTATATCTGCGAGTGTGTTGGTGCTAAAAGTGATTCGACTCCAAGTTCATGATCCTTAAAGGAAATTCCAGTAAAATTAATAAGGTCTCTATATGATCAAACAAATTTATTCTAGTGGCATAATGAAATTATCAGTTATGGGAATGACTTTACTGAGCCAGTGAACCTAGACAGGCTAAAAAGGTACTTCGTGTGAGGTGAGAGAAAAAATAATGTTAGTAAAAATAACCCTCTAAGTCAAAACTTGAAAGGGTAACTTAAGCAAAAGTTGGGGCATATAAAAAAAAAAAAAAGAGTAATAAGCTTGTTAGGTTGAAATTTCGAAAGGGCAACTTAAGTAAAAGTGAGTAGCCTACTGGATTAAAAACTTGCGAGGTTTGTCTAGGCAAAAATTAGGGCAATAAAAAGTAATAATTAAAATGATAAAAGAAAAATGAAATGGCAAGAGTGAAGACTATGAAAATTCTTACTTGGAGGAATAATGAGCTCCCAAAGAAAGAGTCACTAACATTGAGGGACACTCCATCTAGACCCACAATGGTCTCAATTAGGATCATCGGGATATGGGTCTTCCTCGAGTCAACCTCTTTGAGGAGGGGTAAAACCTACAAGTCAATCTCCCTATCATCTCTCCACGGCAAAAACTCACCCATCAAAATTGCTGCCATAATACGAGCTTAGCTTGAACAGTCTGAGCATGACCCCTAGAAGGGTAGAAAGTGAGAAAAAGAGTCATTATGATTTTTTTCCCTCTCCTAATATATACCCAAGTACCTCATTATATCATATGTCAAAAAACTCCATCATCTTTTGGACATGTGGGTAATCCAGCTGGGGTAAGCATAATCTGGTTTACAGCCATGACATGATAATCAAGGATTGCCCTAAACTCTCTAGTAAGGGGCAAATCTCGGTATCCTAAATATGAAAAATATGGTAGCAGATTCTCATAAAATCACAAGCTACCAAAAGAAAATATATGTTTAGATGGATAAACGAGAGATAAAAGAGAGCTTCAAGGCTCGCTCAAGGTAGATCAAACTAGATTTGAGATGAAGGAGACCTTTAAAATACTCTTGTATGGTTTGGGGCTTGGAAATAGAAGGTGTGAAGAGCAAAATCACATATTTGTATTTATAGAGAAAGAAAATGTGGGTTTGTGCTTGACCACTGTAAAAAACTATACAAGGCTATACAACTTTCTCAAGTAGTCTATATAGCCAATAATTGTCTGTACAACCCACTTGGTGATCTGTATAAATCTCTACCGTTGAAAAGAACAATGGGTAGAATTTGCCCTTTTCCTTTGAGATAAAATATCTAACACCTGGCAAGAGACATGTATATGATGACAAAAGGGCAAAATCTCATAGTTATACATTTGAAAGATAGAAATAGGCCAAAATCAAAATTATGCACTAAAGAAAATGAAGAATTCCAGACTTTGGCAAAATAGAGGCATCATCTCCTAAGTGTGTCCTAAAAGGTCTTACTACTAATGTAAACATCTAAAAAATCAATGGGACTTTCAAATCGCCTAAATATCAAGTACAATTATGTAAGAAATCAATAAAGTTCCCAATTATATGATACTAAAAGTAGAAATCATAAGAGATCTAGAAGCATCAGACATGCTCAATCCACCCTACTCACTAAAGGTGTCTCCTTGTCATCCCCTGATCCATTAGTGGCCACGTACTTGCCATCAAAACCCTTTTTAGCTACTCGGGTCAACTCCTCTATCTGGGCTTCAGCCTCTACCAAATGTTGATCCTTGTGTTGAACGTCATGCGTTAGATGCTAGATCGTCTCTTAAAACACACCAAGGGGTTAAGATAGGTAAGACACAAAGCACACAAAGGCACAAGTTATAAACATGCATGCATATTATCTTATATAATGCTGACATTATGTTACTAACCAGTATAGATTGTGTATGTTGTGTCAAAATAATTTTCAAGAAGGTAATCAAGTCTACCATCACCTCAGCCTAGATGCAAGGGATCTAAAAAGGAAATAAAGACACTATTAGTAACTTAATATTCTAGTTAAAGCCAACAAGGATAAAAGAATGAAAGAAACTCACATGGGTCGTCTCGATTGGCTCGAAGGTGTAAGTTTACTGGGTAACCTATAATGACATCATTTCCTATAAAAGATGCCATGCAGGACTCCACTATGTTGTTCGATACAAGATCTAACTCGCTTACCACCATCAACTCCAACCATCTATATGTAGTGTTATGGGCCTCTTATAATCCTAAATAATAAAAGTAGGTGTAGTAGCCCTTCAGGTGGCATGTGCAATAGTCCCTCAAGCCTTATGTTGAAGGATAAGTCTCTCATTTGCCTTAAGTTGCGAAAATGCTTGAATAGTTATATCTGATAATAGGAATGTGCCAACTAAAGCCTCGATCTTCCAAGTCCTATATTGAGTTTGGTTTGAGACATTCTGCTTCCTCAGCACAAACTGTATCGTCGCTTGGAGCTTCAGGCCCTCTTTTAAGTTTGCCATCCAAAACATGTCTGAGGCCAAGATTTCTCGCTAATGGAGGACTCATTCTTTCAGATACCACTCATGAAAAGAGGGTCCTACCATCAAGCGTCGACCATAGGATAGGCCCTCCACCTCTACCATATTCTATGGCCATACCTTTACAAGTCCCTTTTAGTCAAGATACAGCTGCATTGAGAGCAAGCAATCACTGTAAGTACAAAACCAACAAAAATTGGGTAAGTGATTATAACTAACATAAATTTCATTTTTGCAGGATAACAATACTAGATTGAGGATGAGTGCATTTAGGTTAGCACATCTAATGTCTACAAAAAACTCGACATGAGGCATAATAAAGGTAACTAACTTTCATGTCAGCTATGGGGTTGTTCCCTGCTACTAAGCCCAGCTTAAGGGCCCAAGCTTATCAGTGGACACATTGTTACCCTAAGAATAATGAAAGAAACATAAGCTTAAAATAAAGCTAAGAAGTACTCATGACAAGCACCCACCAAACACCACACATGAATGACTTGCCCCAATAGCATTGATCCAGATACTGATACAAGTATGCCAGTGATACAGACCCCCAGTCAAAGCAGTGAAGGAGTCTCAGGGCCTCTAGCATTGGCACCAGGTAGATCTTAACCACATTAGAGGCACTGGGGAAAAGAACCTCTAACATAGCGTACAATAAGAAGCAAGAAGCAACTGGCGCGCTGTGTTGTCACCTCCTTCAAGTTGGCATCAATAACCCGAAGAGTACTAACCTATATACTGGAGCACATAAAGGTTTGACTCCCCTTTACTAGGAAACACAACCAATGAGATGGAGGATGTAATCACTTTAAAGCATCGAGTCATATACACCAAAATCGGTAGGGAGAGGAATGTTGATAAAATGAATCTTGGTCGGATATGTAAAGACTCCAAGTGTGATCATCAACTCCTCAATCAATGACAAGTGGAAGGTATGGGTAGTATCCATCTACCGCTCAACCAATACCTGGGTCATTACAAAATCGGTCCTCGAGGCTCGCTCTGGCAATATTTGAAGAAGAGGCATTAGCCTAGTCCCCTCTAAGAGAGCTACTACCCATGGGTGTGAGTCTTAGAACCATGCCTCTACTAGGTCCATCACCTTGCCTCCTTTTTGGTAGGTGACATTGCACTGGAAAGAAAAAGAAGGAAAAAAAGGGGTAGTAAACACTTAGAATCCAAGAAAGAGGAAATAATAAGATGTGAAAAGAAAATAAGATAATAAATAACAGTAAAAATGAGAAAAGAAGAGGGCATGCATATCAAGGTCAAATGAAAAAAAAAAAAGAAAAGAAAAGCCAAATAATAACTCAAGGTAAGTGAATATTTAATTTGTTGAAGAACCTAACAGTTTATGATTTGCAGTCATATGTCAGGACAAAATATTTGAAGGCATAAAATAATTGATCTGGGTGACAAAAAGATTGTTCAAAAATTTTCTAAAAATTATAAATATTAATTTTTTTAAAAACTTTTATAAAAACCCTAAAAGACAACTCAACAATCATATAAGAACATCACAAATACAACAAAGTTCATGCAAAATCAATAAGTAAATTCACAAAAAAATAAATAAATTATTTATTTATTTCAAATAAGTATCTTAGTCGCTCGTAGATTATTTTGCAAATTAACTTCACTAGATTTTCATGTAGATTACCAAGAAAAATGAAAGCACATGAATCGAAGCGATAAATCAAGTCAACAAATAGAAAATAAAAACCTCGCTAAAAAATAAAAGCAAGTGTCCTAAAGCTATCCTTGGCGTCATCTCCAAAAGCACATGAAAACCTAAAAAGCTAAGTCCAAAAAGCTTTTAGGAGTGAGAAAGAAGAGAGAGAAGAAAATCACACAAATGGCCAAACGTCACTATCAAGGGGTTTATATAGTGGGGTTGATCTATAGAAACCAACTTTTATGTTACAAATATGGTTTGCTCAAGTGGTCTTAACAGACCATTAAGAGCTGGTAGGCCTAATCCTAAATTCTTAAGACCAATCCATTTCCCCTAACTTCAAGCCTAAGCCTAAAGTATTTGGTTGAACTCTTAAGCCTAATTTTCACCCTCCAAGCCCAATCACCATTAACTTTTTGACTTCACTAAAGCCCAGTCATCTAGAATGGCCCCACACAAGGCCCAAAACGTCAATGAAATCATCCAATTTACCATATGCATTTCTAAATTACCCCTAAACATTCCTAATGACTAAGACACTAGACAAATTACTAGAATACCTTTGCCCTTATTAAAGTCCCAAAAAGACAATTCAATCTTTTAATTTGCCAAATGAATTAACATAATACCCCTATTGCCACTAGGACATTCAGAAGGCAACTTGACCCTCCAAAATTGCTAATCATATTGCCCTTCAGCTACAAACTTGACTTCCCTTAGATCCTCAAGAAGAATTCTAGGAAAAGGTTCACTATCCAAAAAGATTTCAACCTATTAAGGCACTTTTTTTACATCTAGGCTCACATTCATTGCTTTAGAAAAAAAACTCCTCACAATAGCTAGAAGGGCTCCAAGAGTCAATTCATTCTTGGCATGTCAAAATGATAGAAAGGGGGCACAATATCAACCCCAGGCAACTTCTTTGAGCTAAAACCACCACCAAGAAGTGTTGAGGCACTTACAAAAATTAAAGAACATTAGTAGTCGCCAGAAGATAGTTGCAAACATATCATATGAAAAAATACAATTGGTACCTATTGTAGAGTTACCAGAACAAACTCAGTACTTATTAAAAAGTGTTAAGAGATGCAAAAATACATCTATTATCTATTAGAGAGCTGCCATAATAAACTCAATATCTACTAAAAAGCTACTGAGAGATATGAGAGCCACTTGGTACCTGCTAGAAAGCTATTGAGAGATATAAGAACCACCTGCTACCTACTAGAAAGCAACCAAAATAAACTCAATACTTACTAGAACACTACTAAGAGATATAAGAATCACCTTGTACCTGCTAGATAACTGCCAAAATAAAATTAATACTTATTAGAGACCTACCGAGAGATGCAAGAACCACCCAGTACCTACTAGAAAGCTGCCAGAACAAGCTCTAATACCTGCTCGAAGAGCTACTAGAGAATTATATCCTTTGATATCCTTGCTAATGTTTACATTCCCAACATTTGTTTTGTTAAGTCTTGTTTGAATTGTCATTTCTTAAATGTTATTTTCCCAAGCCCCACAAAGTAAGGAAAAATTATAAGTATCAAATTTTAGGCCTCAAGATGTAAGCTTGATGATGAAAATCACTAAAATTATTCCTCATAATGGAAAGAGAATTGTTGGAAGGAAAGAAACAAAGCCTTAGAAAACTTTAGAAAAGCCCAAAGGCCAAGTCCAAGACCACACCCAAGATTAAGCCTAAGCCTGCTAACCCTATTTAATGGGATGTACATCCCATTAAACTAGGATGTATAGCCCACCTAAGGGATGTACAACCAAGGTTAAACCCTAAACCCTAGAATATTCTAGAATTGGTCCCCCCTCAAACACTAAGTTTGTACAAGCTAGCAGGAAGGATGTAAAACTCGTCTTTTAGCCATACAACCTTCTTAAAAATCTTAATTCTAAAACTTTCATGGTCTTCTCTGTGATTGGACATAAACAAGATGCATCTAGAACCGTTCCAGGCTCTGGTGCACTCTTTTTCTTTCAAAAATATGCTACTATTTAAAGGCGAATGAGAGGCTTGGAAACCTTAGGGAAACTCTACTAAATTTTCTCCATAACCACCACTTAGAGCAGAAACATTAAAACCCTAAATCATCCCAACCATTCCTAAGGAAAAATAAGGCTTTGTCTTTTTATTCCTTAAGCATTCCAAAGCATTTTAGAGGACAAAAATCAAATGGTAAGCCTCTAAGGTCAAAAGAACATTTAAGAGCATCTAAAGGAACCTCCATTCCCCTATTTCTTTTTCCTTTTCTTTTCCTATTTTTTGATTTTAAAAATAAAGTAAATAGAGGTTGCATATGCTTGAAGTAGTCTTTATAACCCTTTTTCTAGGTTGTACAACCCTCAAAATAGGTTGCACAACCCTTATTAGTTTGTGATACAACCTGTAAAATTCTTATTTTTCACTCAACATTCTCCTTTTCAAAACTAATTTTTAAGATGTTTAGAGGTTCCATTAGTAGAATGAGAAGTGGTCAAAGGGCCTAGGATCCATATTCACTTAAGAAATGGAATTTTAAATGAGTTTAAAATAGTTTTTGTTACTCATTGTGTGTTAATACTTTATGTTAAGGTTAATGTCATTCTCAAGGTTCTATTTTGATTGTTTTATTATAGTGACCAAGTGAGGAACTTACTATTCCTAGGGCCTTGAGAACCCTACTAAGGTTATGCTTATTCCTAGATGTGTTACTAAAACATTTTTGGCCTTATGATTTTCCTTTTGCTAGTTAGCATTCTAACCTTCTTAGTGGTTTGTAATGCTTATGGATGCTTAGCTCTTTTTGAGCAATAAGAGTGAGGGTTCATCAACCCTATAACCTCTTTTATGATGATTTTGCCTTAGGGCATTGAAAATCCTCCAAGTGTTTTGCATTACATGTTTATAATTTTATGTCTTTCATTATACATGCATCTATGTTATGGTACTATGTTGCTCTTCAGATGATGTTAAGGTTCTTGTAATTATGGACTTAGAAAAATGCATTATGTACCTTAACATAGGAGATATGGTAAGTTAAGCTTTGTCCATTTGATTTTGTTTTAATTTGCTTGATTTTGTGATTAGTTACGAACATGGGCATTTTTCTTTGGGTATAGGTGCTTGTTTAAGCTAGACCATGAGTCTTTGTCTTGATAATCATCTTTTAATGGTTACATGTGATATATGGAGATGCATGTTATACCCTATGCCATGATGCATGTCCCTATTCCCTTGGATAAAATAAGCATGATATACATCGTATGGATATGCATGCTTACCCTATACCATGTCACATAACCTCATTCCCTTCTTGAGTTAAAAATATGGACATTGATATGTATGTTTCTCCTCTTGCCATAATGCATGATATCCCTTCTAAGGGATAGTACCAATGTATCATCCCTCTTTGGTCCTTTGATGACCATCATTTTGGAAAACAGGCTTCAAACTTGCACAAGGCCTAGAGGATCCCTCGTTGATCTCAAGACGTGCCATATTTTGGGGTTTCTACCAACTTAAAACCCTCATTCTCTAGAGCCTTATTGATCGATAAAAGGATGGAGTCGCAAGTAAGATTCGACCAGTTTGAGTGCAACCATAATAAACCATTCATCGATTTTGAGGTGTTCACATATTCCTTTTAATTAGTTGAGTTCCTTTTACAAAACTTATGCCCAACTCCTATCACTAGTAGCCTCTTTTATGGCCTTAGGCTCAATTAAAAAGATGAAGCCAAGATTATCACATGTATTTCTAAGAAAAGATCAAGTTATTACCCCTTTTGACATACTACCCATGATAATGTCTTTTGGATGATCTCTTTTGAAGATCTAAGATTTTTATCTTGACCTTAACCTTAATGCTCTCTACATTTGAAAGTGGTTGAATGGATAACTCTTTGATTTAGATTGTTATCATTAAGCTTATCATCCTTTTCACAACTTCATTTCCATCTCTATTTTTGAGCTCATCAAAGATTCCAATAGGATCATCAATTCTTCTTTCATTATAGACGAAAAGGGTTAGACCTATTGAATACAATATGTATAATTCTTCTACTATAAGAATTCTCTTATCAAACACTCTATGACCCTTGCTAGAATGAGAGTAGCCTAAGAAGATTCCTTTATATGACTTAAATTAAATTTTTTAAGGCTTAAATTTTTTTAAGATTGTCCTTTATGTTCAATATAAAATACTTACAATCAAACATTAAATATGTAATTTTTATTTCTTTTGATTCCATAATTCATAGAGAGTTTTCATCAAAATAGGTTTCATTAGAACTCTATTTAAAATATAGATAAACATACTCATTTAACATAATCCTTACATTTCTTGTAAAGTTCTATTGTTTCTTTCTATAATACCATTATGTTTTAAGGATTACTAGGAGTAAAAAGCTTATGAGAAATTTTCTATTATCAAAAGCTTTTGAAATGTTTTATTTTTAAAGTCTCTGTCATAATCACATCTAATACCAGCAATTTTTAAATCCTTTTCATTTTGAACTCTTTTTGTAAACGATTTGAAAACACTAAAAATAAGAATTCATATGAGAAAGGAATAAAATAAAAGTGAACCTAGAGAAGTTATCAACTTCATAAATACCCAATGCTTGCCACCCCATTAGCTACTCTAATTAGGCCAATTCATGTGTAATAATTGAAAAGGTCTAATAGAAGTTACCTTGTTCTTTGATCTAAATGAAGACTTGACTTGTTTACCTCTTTGATATGCGTTACAAATCTTGTCATTAGTAAATTTAATCTTAAGAAGTCCTTCCGTAAGCTTTTTTTTCCTTAAGGAATAAGTTAAGTTTTGCATGTATTTTATGCCTATTTCAACATTTATCTGCTATAATAGTGAAAACTCTTCATACTCTTATTAAAGATAGAGCTCAGACCAATCACATATATATATTTTAGACTTTTATACTAAAGAAAAGTAATTAATTGCCACTTATCTTTAATACATTGTCTGTTTACAGTTTAAACATAACTTTAAGTCCTTTATCATTTAATTGAGTTACGCTTAAATGATTATGCTTAAGACTGTATACATGTAATACTTTGTCAAGTTTGGATAAGGCATTCTTACCCATTTTACCTATACCCATGATTTTAATTTCCCATCATATCTAAAGGACAAATTCTTAGGCCCTTTTATCCATTCAAGCTAGAAGAAGAACTTCTCATTTGATCATGTTTAAGTAACCACTATTAAGATATTATTCATTTTTTTCCACCATGTATTGCAAACACACCTATAAGGCAATGCCATCTAATTTTAGGCACTTAAATATGCTTGGGTCTTTAAGGGTTAGTCCTAGCCACTTGGTCATTACCCATTTGTACTTCTTAATGATAAATAATTGGCTATAAAATCACAATAAAAATAATCAATATCAAACTATGCATTTTTGAGTTGTAGACCTATATAAAACATATATTGTCTCTTAGTGTATATATCTTATGCATGTAATTTCTTGGCTTATATGTATTGCCATTTCTATTATTATAAGGTCTATTATAACCATAAGGCCTATGACTTAAGAATAATGTTACCTAGTCATAAAAATGTAGTAACTAGGTGTATAATTTTGCAATTTTTCTCTCCGCAACGTAAAAGATCTACACACACACCATAAGCAATTGAGCTTGTAACTTAGCACTAGCATTGGTCTTTTGTGAAGCACTTTGGGTTTGAGCACCTTAAAGGTTAGGTGTCCTTAAATATTTAGCCTATATAAAGACTATCGTAGATGAAGATGAGGCAGGGGTACCATATTTAATGGAAGGAATTCTTTAAACTTTAATAATGCAATCTATTTTTTTTTCTTTGAAAACAAAGAAACATTTTCTTTCTAGCTCAAGTTTTAGTTTTCAAAGACTTTAATTATTTTCTTAATGCTTTAAGATTTTTCAAAAAACTTTTTAAATTATTAGTTTCTTTTTAAGCAATGAAGAGGACTTTTTCAAATAATCATTTTTGGTTGAGGTCTCATGGTCTTCTTTCTTTAAATTGGTTATTACTCTACATAGTTCATCTTGTGAAAGAGAGTCAAGAATATTTACATATTTTGTTATCACTTTCACTATCACTTCCACTTCCACTATTACCCTTTTGTTCAACAATTATGAGGTAGTGATGTACTTCATCTCCATCATATAATTTCACATATTCTAAGTCATAAAGATTGTCCCATATGATTTTAGGACTTCTTGAGTAATTAAATTACATCCATATGATGAAGTTGAGCATTCTTTGCTTCTTTCTACACTTGATTCAAGTTCTTTAAAAATTTTATCAAGGATAGTATTTGAGACCATACTCAATTAAGGTATAGACTTTTCATCATAGAGTTTTCAAGAGTATCTCAAATCTCTTTGCTTGTTGCATATTGAGATATTCTCTTATAGGCATAATTTTTTAAATAACATAAAAGTTATAAAGATATTACACCTGGAACATATGTCTTTATTTATCTTGCAATTCATTCCCCATTGGACTTAGGAAAAATTGATCATCTAATAGTTTTATAGGAATCTCTCTTCCATCATAAACCATATCCTAAACATCTACCCTTTGCTTTCTAAGTAGACTTTTATTCTTCTCTTCTAATAAGGGGTAATCTTGGCCATCAAAGTGTGGAGATAAAAATTCACTTTGTAGCTAGCTTAAATTTATCATGATCTTTATTCTTGCACTTAAGCTTTAGATAAAGGATGGTGCCCTAATCCCACTTGTTATCTTATGCATGCCCTAAAGGGGGTGAATGTTGTGTTTTGGAAAATAATATGAAAATAAAAATCTTTCTCAATCTTACACAAGAATGAGGGAAAAAATATTAAGTGACACCAATGATTTATAGAGGTTAGGCAAATAATCCTTATTTTTGTCCTCTCTTCTAATATCCCAAATAAAGCCTTTCACTGTTAAGTAACCATGAAACTCAAACCATTACAAATCTAGTTCTATTAAACTAGATTTAATACAAAAATTTCAGGCACGTATCAGGTCATCTTAAGATAGTTTTTAGGAAATATTTTAGGAAAAACATTAAGCCTTCATAATATAAAGATTATATATCGAATCAAAGTTATGATCCTCATACAAGAAACATAATTAATACTCATAGAGAATTCACATTCACTAAAAAGACAAGGCAATTCCCTTATAAAACCCTACCTAAGCCAGAATAGTTCAACTAATAAAGAATGAACTTGAGAGAATATTAAAGAGTTTGTTGATAAATTTAACAAACTTTTGAAGCCCTAGTGGTGTTCTCTTATATAGATTATGCCTTAAAAGGTAACTAGTAAAGACAAATTTGACTTTTTGTACTTGTGTAAAAAACTAGCCATTATTGGATTGTACATATGATTAAACAAGTTCTTTCATGAAATGAACAGGTTATTTCGTTGAAATTCTTTGGTTATTTAGTCTTTATTTGAGTAAGCTTGATTTAAATAAGATTGTAATATTTGAGCATAAGCATTTACTCACTTTAGGCAAGCCATTTACTTACTTTTAAAGTTGTTCAACTATGAACAAGATCATTTAACTAGGTTGTTCATCAACACCTTAGGTTATTCCTTCACTAATAATATCTTCTTAGATTTAGTCATGGTGAACGAGGTAGTTCAAAAATGCATAAGGCTATTCATATATGAATAAATCCATTTTATAAGTTGTTCATGATTTCTTCAAGCCATCATTCTACTAAGTATCCATCATTCTACTAAGTATTTTCCTATAGAATATACAATATGATAAGGGCATTTTAAATGCTAAATGGGTTTGTTCACTTTTTGAATAGGCCATTCATTTGTTTAATATGTATTCTTCACTTATTTAGGCCTTTCACTAAATGAGCATTTGTGATTAAACAAGTCTATTCGCTATCCCTTTTGATTTTTTCTTATATTTTGAGTTATTTTGACCATTTATATGAACTTTTAACCTTTAAGAATCATAATCTTGATGTTCTTAGGCTAGAGTATAAAGGTCATTTGACCTTTAAAAGTTCTTGAACATCTTTAAATAACTTGTAAGTTTCTTTAATATTTAGATTTTGAAATTAATTATGTTGAGGGGACCTAAATTCATATATGAAACACTTGCATATATATTAGCAAATAAAAATTACTTATTATCAATAAAATAAGAATTAAAACTGTAATTTTTAAAATGTTTTATTTTAATAACCTATTTGATTTTAAGGGTTTTACATCTTTTGAAGAGATTAACCAATTTTCAAACTCGATTAGATCCCTTAGACTCCATTTCATCTTCTATTGCTTTAATCTATTTATCTTTATTAGGGCAAAAAAGCCTTATTAAAATTCTTTTACTCATCCTCTTATTCCACAAGAATAAAAAAAGTTTTACCATCTTCAATTTTAAAATCGATGACTAGGAAATGCTTATAAAATTACTTCATTACAATTGAGATTCATCCATTATGAAACCACACCTAGTAGGATTGCTCCTACTTGAATTAGGATCACTTTCATTCATATGAGATGAAAAATTTAGACACGTAAACTAATTCACCATTTGCCATATTAGAATTATATTAATAACACATAATCTATAGTCCCAAATAATGATAAGTCCTTATGAATGTGACATTACATGATTCATGTTTAATTACACTCCCACTTTTGCAAACCTATAAACATCTGACGTTTTGAAGGTTTTAAAGTACTTTATGATACTTTTCTTTCCTCTTGAACCCAATTATCCATATTTATCAGAGAAATCATAACATAAGTAGCATATCTCTAAGGTTTTAAAACACTTAGGCTGAGTTTTCTACCACTACATAATTTATATGGAGTGGTTGTAACTCAAATTAAGTTTAAATATGGCTATCAATAATATATCGCCCAAAAAGGTGATGTGGAAATGAATTTTTGCCATCATAGACCTAAACATCCTAAGAAGTGTTCTCCTCTCTCCAATACCATTTTTTATGGCATTTTTAAAATATTTAATAGATGGTGTATCCCTTTATACAATTCTCTAAACTAATTAGATAAACATCTTAAGCCTCAATTAGTTCTTAATGTTTTTATTTATTTATTTTAATTGATTTTCAACCAAATTCATATAGTTCTCAAAGTAACTTAATGATTTAGACTCATGAAATACCCAAAAAAACAAATTAAGTATAATCATCCACAAATGTAATTAAATAAAAAACTTCATGCTTAGCTTTCGCATCATAGGACCAAATATGTTAGAATGAATGAATTACAATGAAACAACTTAGTTCCTAGTTTTCTAACTAGATTATGTTATTAAGTTGCCAAATCTATTTTTTTAATAATAGCTATTAAGGCTTTCTTGGCTAACCTTTTCTTTCTTTATTGATCAATACGATTAAGCTCAATATGCTAGACATTCAATTTAGTCTTATAATCATGCAAATTTACAAATATAAAAAAAACTATACTATAAATACATGTCACAATTCAAATCCATCATAATAAAACCATTCAAAATATAATGAGAATCATAAAATTTTGCTTCCAAAGATAAATTAGCATAATTGTTATGAACATATGAATTAAAATCTAATGAAGATATCAAATGTTGATGCATATGAGAAGTAAACAACACATCACATAAGAATAAAGTTTGATCACCACTTATGACTAGCTTACATATGCCAATCCCTTTAACTTTAACTTTTACAACATTTCCCATAAATATCCATATTGCTCCATCAAGGATCTATCATATGTCTATTAAAGCTTCTTGTTATGTGGTTTGTGCCCCTTAATTTTATAATGAGGTTTGTGGCCCTTAATTTTACAATTCTTAAAGGAAGTGATTTAGTTATAAAAAAAAGAGTTAGAAACATAAAGTTCGCTAACATATGTGTAATGGGATACCTTTCCTATCTCGGTATAATCATGAGCAAAGTGGGCATATGTACTATAGTTATAACACTTTACTCTTACTTTATTCCTCTTTTTGTTATTTTCTCTTATAATATTGATTATGTTTACGCTTCATACTTGGATGAGTTTGTCCTTTTCTCTTATCTAACTAAAGCCCACCTTAATGTTTATGATTATGTCTTGAACCTCCATATGAATTGGATCTATCCATATACACATCAATACTTGGTTTAACAGCTTTATGCCAATCCTCTTCTAAATCAAGGTGGTGCATAACTTCTTCCAAGGTTTTGATATTTTCATTATGGGATAAGTGCATCCTTATATGCTTTTAGTAATAGGATAATGAATGGACTATGACTTGGACTTATTGCTCATTTGTCAATGTATGACCAATTACCAGCTTTAAAGTGATACTCCTCTAACTTAAGGGGGTGAATACCAAATTCTAAGGTTTAGATATTTTCATTATGGGTTAGGTGCATCTCCATATGCTTCTAGTAATGGGATTAAGAATGGATAATGGTTTGGACTTATTGATCATTTGTTAATTTATGACCAACATCTTTTAGCTCACTTATCATATTTGACATTTGCCTTAACTATTTTTTCATTGTGTGTTCATGATATTTCTTATAAGTGTCAAATTTGATAGTAAACAATTTGAGTTTGGTAACAGACATACCTTTAAACTTTGCCTTCAATATGGACCATATATCCTTGACATTATCAAGCCTTTAAAACTCTTGCATCATACATGTTACTTAGTAGTGTAATGTAAGCCACTAAGTTCTTTTCCAAGCAAGATAGGCATCATGGTCCTTCCTACGTTGGGGTGTATTACCATCTTGTAGCTTTTCTATTATAGTTGTTTAGAACATTAAGAATCTCTTGCTCTTTTAGCATATATTGTAGTTTCATGTTTAAATTTCATAATTATTACCATTTAATTTCTCTCCTTTATTAAATTCAACAATAGTATTCTTAGAAACATGAGTCATTTTGCAAAACACAAAGTTTTACACAAGCCATATGCACACTTATTAATATACATCTTCTTTATCATTAATTAATTATGTTAATAAACACTTATATTAGGTTTAGAGTCAAAAGGTCACTGCATTTTTAATCATCATCTAATGTTCTAATTTAGTATAATTATTTACCCAATTAATTTATGCAAATTTTTATTCTTAAAAATTACTAAAATTTTTAAAATATTATCATCATTATATTTTATGAATCTTACACACATTTTATTTATATTTTTAACTATAAAAAATTAAATATATATAATCAATTAATTAAGAGGCATGAAACAAATGCATAGATAAAAAATATACAAAAAAAAAAAAACATAAATATATATGCTAAATCAAAACAAACAAACTACACATAGCTCGTTTTATTGTAAGTACACATTTACATTAGAATTAAATCCTAACTAATTAACTTCAGTCCTCATTGAAATTAGACTTATGAACCTAAAATAAAGTTCAATAGGAAATCTAAGAAAATTTCTAGGTAACTTGGATGAACTAAAACTTATGCCACTAAAGTAATTGTACTTGTAAATTTTCTCACAAAATATTTCATGACCCTTTCGTAAAACTCATCAAACCCTCACTTGCAATCATAAAAGTTTAAGTGTGTCTTTGTAACACTGAGGTAAAGCTAACCTTAAAGTTTTATACCTCTCATCCAGAGTGAACAAACCATCTTTCTAAATAATTTTCTAGATTTTTTCATTAAATTTGATAATGTGATTCACTATATGAATTACTTTGATAAGATTTTTCAATTTTTTAAATTATCCACCTTTTTATTTCTTTATCATATGGTCCTAATAACCTTAAGAGTTTATATGATGAATGTCATAATTTTTTATAATAAATAAAAAATAATATTGATTAAAAATAAATTTTAATCAAATTATGTGTTAAGTAAACTCATTAGACCATAAAATATATTTTTCAAATAATGTTCGAAAATTTTCAAAATCAAATATTAATTTTTCTAAAATTTAGTAATTTGTTAATATATTTCAATTCATGAAAATTATTTTTCATCAATAAAATTATTTAATATTTCACAAAACTGCAGATGACCAAAAATATAAATTTAAGATAAATTTAAAAAATTTTTGCTCAATAGGGGGCACTACACTTGACGATATGCCACAAAATTGTCATTATAATTTTTTATTTTATTTTATTTTATTTTTCATAGGTTAAAAAGGATGTTGTTTGTAATTGTAAAAATGGCTTGTAACAGTGGAGTAGACAGATCATTTGACCTATAATGTACCTTAAGCATGATGTTGTTTAGCAGCATGTCACACATGTCATATGATATGTGTACCTCATGCTCCTTTACATGAAGCTTTTTAACTTGATGGTGATTTTTCAATGATTTTCAAGTGTTTCGAGTCCACTAATCTACTTATTTTTTTCTTATTAATGTCTTTATCATAGTGTTTAAACATCACACGTACTAAGTGAGAATGAAATTAGTACAAAATTGTTCATTTCCCCAAAAATCAAAATTTTTTTTTTTGAATTCAACTTTGAAATAGGATCATTTTGGATAGTCATTTATCATTCAAATTTTTAATAAAAACAAACATATGGTAGCTCATTTAAAAGCTTGAAAAATCTATTAATGATATCAAATCATAGATCAACCACATTTATACAAATAGATATTATGCTCAAAATTAAGCCTACAAATTTGATTTCTATAATTTCTAGAAAACTTCTAGATTTACTACTTATAAACGACCAATATCAGATGCATGAAACTTGTTCTTTTTTTTCAACATAAAAAGAAACATATTGTATATTAAAATTAAGATTTACATGCCAATTTGCATTTGTATGATTATTTGGTATAATTATTTTTCACATGATCTCATATTATAGTCAAATATATGAGGCTAAATTATGGCCCTAAAAACTGAATAAAATTATAGACAAATGAATCCAAATTTCAATCACAAGCACATAAGTTCAAGAGGCCATATCAATTTTATTTTTCAACAAAATCAAATACAAAATGTTGATTTAAAAGCCTCACATCACATAGAAAAGCAGTATATAGTAAGATATCAGATAAGCAAGTTCCCTCTAAAAATCGAAACTTCATTTTGAAAAATATAATATTCATACTAATGGTTCATACAATCCAAGCTATAATGATAGGCTGCACACTATGCTAGAATACAAGCCTTCAAGCTTTGATACAAATAACATAATTTTAAATTAAAAAGACTTGCCTGTTATACCATGGAACCAAATCAATGATTGGTTATGGCTTGTTTCACTAGCCTAGAAGATAATAATAAGTAGAAAGTCTTTAATTTTCATAGCCTATGGTCACACTATATTCCAAATAGTTATTGTATATGCAGTGTGTTAAAAGACTCTACTATTACTTATTAGGTTTATGTGTAAACCATGCATACTTCTTGTTTATTTTTTTTTTCTCTTTATCTCATATATAACTTCCTTTTAAAAGTCATTCTGCAAAAAATAAGTCTACTGAACCCTTAAGGTTTCTATCTTATTTTGATCATTACAAATAAAGGGCTAAAATTTCTAATAGATGTGAACTCAAGTTGATCCTATAGGTTTCTCATTTTAAATTCAAGAAAATAAGCTACAAGGAAGATCTTTATATTTTGAAAAACCTTATATGTGCAAAAAGATAAAAGAAAAATTCACCATCTTATAGTAAAAGCTTAAAACTTAAGAAAATATGAAGTAAGGTCTATCAATGATTATGGTCAATTAAGCTAATGATCATTGAAGTTCAAAACAATTGATGAGAAACAAATAATGACTATTGGAAAAGCCTCACAAAATGGCTAACTTTTCTATACAAATCTAAATAGAACACATTGAGCATGGATAAGATTCATTAAGTGTTAAACAATATACAATGACCATAAATAGATGTACAATAATAGTTGAAGCTAACCTAGTACTTGAAACTTTACCGAGTGTAGAAATACCTTAATGACTATTGGTAGAACAAGTATGAAAGATTAGCCAATTACTATTATAAAAATGTTTAAATAATGTTGTAGAGACTATGCAAATTGGATTATATCACAATAAATGTGGAATATGCCTCAACAATGATTGAAAGGGACAATGATCATGGAACTATAGTCATGATGGTGGTAAAAACCTTCAAGGTTAGATAGTGAAGTCTGTATAAAATTGATACTTCCCAACAACTGTTGTAAGCAAACAATGGTGATTATAAAATTTCTCAATAGGTTGGGGAAACATCTTAATGATTCTTGTTAAAAAAATAAAAGAAAATAACCAACGACCATTGAAGCAAAGTGTTAAGCTTGTTAATAACTTAATGACCATGGCACATATCTCCAAGGATCATTGATATGGTAATAATGGTTACTTTGATAGGTCTAATAGCTTTTCAACTATATGAGTACTAGCTAATTTTCTTCTAACAAGTATAACTCAATATACAAAGTTGCAAATGTGTACCTCTACAAAAGTGATTTGCGATGCTCATCAAATGCAACATGACGAAACCAGTGAGGTGATGAAGAAGAAGAAGAATATTCAAATGCACACATATAGGTATGAGACATTTGCATACCAACCAAATGAGTCTATAAATAAAATGTAGAATAGGCTTGTTGACATTTTAGGGACACTGAAATTGTTAGGGAAGGTCAACTAAAATGTATATATGATGGCTAACTACTTATAAACCTTCCTAAAGAAAAGTGGGAACTAAAAGAACTACTATTAAAGAAGTAAATAAACTAAAGGAAATCACTCTAAATGAACTATTGAGTAAGATGATGGCATATCTAGAAAAGCTAGCTAGAGATAAAGGTCAAAGAAAGAAAGACATGGCTCTTAAAGCTAGTGAGGTATGTAATCAAAGCTCTTTTACATCTTCAATAACTTCCTCTAGTGAAAGTGATTATTGTAATGCAAGTGAAGAAGTTTTTGACAAACAAAAAGGGGAAATGAGGAAGAAGTTCAAGAAAAGGAGCTCATGAAGCCAAATAATTTACTATGGGTACAATGAGAAAGGACATCTTAAAACATATTATCCAAAATCAAAGAAAGCACAAATATCTATCAATGAAGCACAAGCCTAAGAAGGAAACAAACCTTCAAAACTACATGGGATGATTTCATTACATTAGAGGTTAAGAGCTTTGATGATGAAAACGAGATTACAAACCTATACCGCATGGCAATAGAAGAACATTGCCCCTCTTAAAGTGATTTTAGAAGTGAAAGTGAAGAAGACACTGAGGTAAATCCCTTTTATCCTTACTCTATAGAAGATTTATACAATCTTATTGTTAAGCTCTCTAAGAGCTATTGCTCCTTTTCTTCTTACCTTCAAAAGGAGAACAAAACACTAAAAGATTCACACAAGAATCTTAATTTGCTCTCTAGGGAGGTTGAGTCTCTAAAGATTGAAAATAATAGTAATAAAGAGAACATTTCAAAATTCTCTAAAGAAAAGCAAAGGTTAGACTCCATCTTTGAGATACAAAAGAGTCCATGCATAAAATATGGTTTAGGATATAATGCATTCTCATTTTCTACTCCTTCCACTTCATAGGCTACCTTCATGAGAGTAAAACATACTAGGACACCTAGTCCTCCTAAGTTGGATAACTAATAGTTCCAGAAAAGGCAAATGTTAATGTTAAAGCCAACAATGAAGAATAAATGTCTTGTTGTCCCTAGGCACCAAGAAGGGGGGTTGAATTGGTGTTTAAAAAATTTAAAATAGAGATTAAGGGAGAAGGTAAGAATAATAATGGACACAGATTTTTATAGTGGTTCGGGCAAAACAATCCCTACAACCACTCCCC
>CATIWR010222064.1:0-17029 GCA_949677035.1 Omphalea diandra | reverse complement strand
TTTTTTTTTTTTTTTTAAGAATATAGGCCACAAGTTTATCTATATATCCAACAATGGGAAATTTCAAATGCGAGTTTTTGCTCAATTTTACCATGCTACTTGCAGTTTGAGGAGATGCTGAGACCTTTGGAACCCAGAACTTAGGAGCCATTCTCATAACGCTGAAACGACAAGGCATAAGGACCCTCAACGCCGTCGTCTCTCTAATTCCTCAACTCGCAAGCCATTCATCTTGGTTTTTTGAACTTGGCGGGTTGCCTTCTAAGGACAAAATTTTCCCAGCAAACCTTGACGATAGAACCCTAAACCCTAATAATAAACTGAAGACTACTACTTTGGATGCAAATCCCAGAGATGAAAGCCTTAAGATCATTGTACACCCACACAAACCTTTCCATCTTAAAACCCACTAAAATCCTCTTTCCCCGCCACCGCCAATTCCACTCTACAGCCTCTCGTTTCTGCGGCGGGGGGTCCGTTTCCGCCCTCGATTCCTCTACACCCGATTCCGATTCTGCCAATACTGGAAATGCCCAACCTGCCCGTCAACTTTGGAGCATTTACGGTCCTATCATCTCGAGGATCGATACTCAGGTGAGCATCAAGAACAGCGATGATCAGGATTTCGAGCCTGGCTCTTCAAATTTGCCGAATGAAGTTGAGGATTTTGGAGGAAAGATGAACACTTTGCCTGAAAGAGTGAAAGATATTGAAGATTTAATGGAGGAGAATAGTGGTTTGAAGAGCGAAAATTTGAGTGATAGGGATAAAACCCGGAGGACGATCCCACGATATAGTAATGAGAATCAGGATTTTGATAGAAAGATGAGATCTTTGAGCGAAGAAATGAAGGAAATCAATGATTTAGTGGACGAGGATGGTTATAGGGATAACACCCGGGTGGGCTTAGTGCGATGCAGTAACGAAAATGAGGAATCGGCGAATGAAAAGAGGTATAGATGTGTTAAGAAGGCTGGTTTGGTTACTGAAGTGGGAACTGGACATTTTGTGGGAAATATTAGAAGAAAGGGAAAGACTAAAACTTTTTATGTATGCGAGTATTGTGGGTATGAAGATGGGCAGTGGTGGGGCATTTGTAGAGAATGTAATAAGGCAGGAACTATGAAGCGGTTTTTGGAGAAGGATATTGGGAGTGGGGGTACTCAGGTTAGTGGGAGCGGGATTGAAGTTTCTGAAATTTCTGTGAGGTCTTGGCTGCCCCAGAAGGGTGGTGAAACACAGCCGTTGAGGCTTAGTGAGGTGAACCAGGGGATGAATCAGTTAGATTGGAGAATTCCTCTGTTAGTACTTGATTTTCCATTTAGTTATATTTTCTCTTTGTTTTGTTGCTTGGGAAACTGAGAATGCCGAAATATATGTAATGCACCCCATTTTGTTTTAATTTGCGATATTTAGTTAGCTTAACAGGGCTTAAGACATAGTTCATCAGAGGTCATATTGTGTGGTTCTTTCTGGTTTCGGTGCAAGGTCACAATAACTAATCCAAATGCAAAACAATTATATTAAGATTTTTCTTAGTTAGTGAGAACCGAGGGATTAGTAAATAAGATGGGCAACATTTTGATCTAAGTTTACTTTCTGTCAGTTGTTTTTAATCTTTTTAAATTAGATTTTTTACATTCTATTCATTGGAAAACGATTCCCAAGCTTATCACTAAAAGAACCTTCAAAGTTGCAGTCATGCATCCATATTGATTCATGACAGAGAACTCCTGTTACTTCTGGAGGTGTTTGTTAGTGAGATGTGGTTGAGATGTCGACTGCAACAACTTCAAATTATATTAGGGTCTATATACATAAGTGTGTACTTGAAGTGAAAGAGTATTGAATTGTTTTATCATGAGTTGCAAGCAAAAAATCATAAACACCAATACTAATTTCAGATTCAAACCACTTCATTTCAAATCTTCATAACTCATAGATAGATGGATAAGTCTGTAATGGACTGTGTTTCGAGGAATATAAATTGGCATTTCTTATCATGCCCTAAATATTTGGCCTGCTTGTGTTTCAGACCTGGGCTCTTTGGAAGTGAAGTTGCTAGGGTGCTGGGTGGCGGTCTCATTCCAGGTTTGGCTGTATTTACTTATTCATGTTTCTATCTATATGTCTGTTTGAAGGACATAGAATAAAAGACAACTTCCGTATCTGTAACCTGACAGTTATACAAAATATAGCAGTTTTTAGTTTCTTGAATGCTTCATGTTTTCTAATTCTGCTCCTTTGCCTCAGTTGTTTTATCTGAAAAGTGTCTACTGTACAATGAACTCTTTAGAAAAGTTTATGTTTTGATCTTCATGTCTCTGTTTGGAAGAAGTGGTTGACTCTGAGCTTAGTTTAATTTTTTGGTGGATAGCTGTAAGCTGAATCTATTGTATCCTTTTATGTTTGAAGGTTCTTTGGTTTTGGTTGGTGGTGATCCTGGGGTTGGCAAGAGTACGCTGTTATTACAGGTGTGAGTCTCTTTTGATGTATTTGGTCTAATATTCTTGTACTTTGTGGAATATTTTAATGTTATTCCTCTCTCATGCTGGGATTTTATTCTTTTGATTGATACCAAGTTATCTTCTCTTCTTCACACTCATCTATCCACGAAGTGTTCTAATCTGATGTTGACTCTTTTCAATGTGAAGATTGCTGCATTAATATCTGAAGGACGGGATCAAGGTAAACCAGCTCCAGTTGTGTATGTCTCTGGGGAAGAGGTGAGTGTTTACCATCTTTGGATTTTCATATCCCATACACTAGCCCACAACTCCCCTCCCCTGTTCTTCAAAAAAAGGGAGAAGAAAAATGAAAAGGAAACGGCTATGCCTTTTTTTCTTTGGTATAATAAAGTGCTTGAAAACTAAATTTTCAACTAATAATGATTGTATTCTGAATTTTAACCAACTTATTCTTCTTTGTTAAAATTTTTTGCTCTTGCTGGGAATGAGAATATTACAAATTTGGGAATCAATTCAATGGATTTGGGTACCTGGGGTAGAAGACTTAAAAATTAGTGCTCTATAGTTTTTAAATAGCGCTTGCCACAGTTTTATTATCAGTGTACAGGTACTATGTCTTTTTCTTTTGTCCTTGTGGCAGAGTGTAGAGCAAATTGTAAACAGGGCTGATCGTGTAAGAATTGGAGTGGACGAGCTTTATTTGTATTCAAGTACTGACATTGAGGTAACAATTATGAATTTATGTTATATAGATTTGTGAGCTATCATTTTAGCTTATGCTTTTCTGCCACTTATTTCATGTCTTTATAATTTCATATTAATGCAGTTCCACTTTGATTTGAATCATGCCTTTGGTTTACATGCACTTGGTGAAAACTTTGTTGACCTATCATGAATCATTGAGAAGATCATTCTGTGTAAACAGTGATTGTTCAGATACTGGCTGTATAAGTTTGAAAGGGGTGTCTCAAATAAACTGATCAAGTGGGCTTTAAATAATCCAGACCAAGCAAGACTAGAAAATATTGACTTGGTTATGGATTTTCACATTCTTAATTCATAAGCAAACTGAACTTTTACTTTGGCTGTATCTTAAACCAAAACTGACTAAAAGACTGACAAAATCATGGTTTTTGTTAGGGTTTGGTTGATTCAGTTGTCTTCTTGGGTTGGTCAGTTTATGACGACTCCAAACATAAGTGCTTTAGTCTAGAATATTTTTATGCAATGCTTATAGTAATTTCGATCCTTTACTCTTGCAGGACATATTAAAAAAGATTCAACCTCTATCACCTCGTGCTCTAATTGTTGATTCAATTCAAACAGTTTATATACAAGGTGTTACTGGAAGTGCTGGTGGACTATCTCAGGTTTGAAGTTATCCACCAATATCTGGTTTTAGCCCCAAGATGTTTGGCTTTTATGGTGTGCTTCAGGTTTCACTGCTTTGCAATGATTTAGGGGAGAAGTACTTAATATGTTTTTCTGCTTTGAAAGTTTTTACTTAATATGTAAGTTTTTTATGGTCAATGCTGTCTACAAAGTCACTTTGTCTTCTCAGTTGACACTACTGACTGACCCAAAAAGCTCACTTAGTTGATTGGCCTCTTTACACGCTTATATCTCAAGCTTGGTAGCATAAGAGGTGCAATGTACTTAAAGTTCATTTACAATAATATTTTGTCTAACTACAGAATCAATCTTCAGTGCTCTCTCTCTTTCTCTCTCTCTCTCTCTCTCTCTCTCTCCCCCCTTTTCCCTCTTTTTTTTTTTTTTTGTCTTCTTATTTTTATTTTTAGTTCTTTTTCCGGAGCAAACATTCAAGCTGCATGTCTGTATCTCTGTGTGTGTGCGCATGTATATGCACGTATGCGATGAGTTTGAGGTGACATTGCGAGTTCTGACATTGTTTGGATCTGTGACAGGTTAAAGAATGTACATCTGCTTTGCTGCGTTTTGCAAAGAAAACAAAAATCCCAGTTCTTTTGGTGAGGTTGATTCTCCAAATGCAGTAAACTATTTCTCTATTTTCCTTGTGTCTTAGAATTTCTGCTAGAATTTTGCCTGTATAAAGATTTTCTTTTACATCAGCAAATAAATTGTGCATGCACGATGAGTTCATTATTCACAACTGTTTGTTTAGTTTGTATTACACAAACTTCCTCCCATATTGATGTTGTATATGCTAGATGTATGTGAATTATCAATTCCCTATTCCATCAGTTGCTGATTTGAAATCTTTATTTTATTTTCTTTGATATTTGGAGTTTGATATCTTCACTAGTAGAGAAGAAAATAATTCTTAAAGTTCGTTGTTTTTAAAATGATCTCTCTCTTTCCCTCTGTGTGGGGCAATATCTCTGAATCTTTTTTTCATTTTCTCTGTTGTTCCCAGCATTAATCTAATGTTTCATTCATTTTTTTGTTTAAATTAGATTCGTTGCTCTTGAGTAACACCTTTGTTTTAGTGGAGGCTCTAGGTTAACATTATTCCCACATTGTATATTCTTCTTTGCTTTTGAGATTCCCTCTAGTTTTATTCTTGCTTCAGTACTGGGAAATTGTTGATATGCATGTCTTCTATGATTATTTATTTACTCTAATATCAGTTGTTAGCTTTTATGGGAACTCATTCATGATCTTGTGGTGTCGTTTGTTTTTCCTAAATGTTTTACAGATTGGGCATGTGACCAAATCTGGAGATATAGCAGGGCCAAGGGTCTTGGAGCACATTGTTGATGTTGTTTTATATTTGGAAGTTAGTATCCTGTTACATTTTCTTTTACTGGATTAGTTGATGAAGCTAGTAGCATTTGGTATAGGTTACTTTTTAACCTTTTCTACTAGGTGTGTTCTCTGCTTTTGGTCCCTTCTTATCATTTACAATCACATGTTATTTTAAGATTTTTGTTACACCAACTTCAATTGATTGTGAAATTAGAGAGCATTGTGATGTTGATATTTTATTTGTTTTGGTAAGATTTCGAAGGTGTTTTTGTTTTTCAATGCTTGGCATGTGAAGCTTGCTGATCATAGATATGTTACTACTAGGGAGAAAAACACTCAACTCATCGCTTACTTCGACCTGTGAAGAATCGCTTTGGATCCACTGACGAGGTGTGCAATAAAGTTGATGCTACTGCATTATAATTATTTGTTTGACATGGCCATTTTATGTAGATGATATACTATTTAGTTTTCCCCCCACTTCAATATCTTGTGATTAGTTAATTATGGTGCTTACATCATCAACATCACACTTCTTGTACCTTTCTGAACAGTATTCAATAGTGCGTAGTCTTCCACTTTGCTTTTGTACCAGTTGCTTGTTTGGCAGTGTTTTATGGAATTGCTTTCAATTCTTTTTTCTGCTCTGAGATTTCTGTGCGAGTATGTTGATTATTATCCTGATAACTTGCATGCTTCTTTATAAGGCTTACAACACCTGTGTACTCAAGTCACCCTAATGATCCATTGATTACATTCTTTGTGTATCCTACCTTTTTTTATAGTATCTGTTGTAATCCAAATTTGTGTCAAGGCTTTTTTCTATATTTTGTGATTATTTTCCAGAATGCTCTGGAAATTACTTCAATGAACTTCTGATCAAGCAGTTATACATATTGTGCATACTCTAATATTGTTCTAGAACTGGAAATTTATTTTGTGTTTCTTGTAAACTTTGTGAGTGTTTTTTGGAAACAATTGATTGATGAGTGATCGTAATCATTGATTTTGGTTTGATTGTTTCTTGAATTTGATGAAATAATTGACTCTTTGGGGCTTCATTGATAATAGAATTACCTCTTGGTTTCAGCTAGGAGTATTTGAAATGTCACAATCAGGTTTGAAAGCTGTTCTTAATCCAAGTGAGATATTCTTAAGTGAGCAGTATGCTAGTTCAGAAATTTTAGTTGGACTAGCTATTGCTGTAATCATGGATGGATCTCGTAGTTTTCTTATTGAAATTCAGGTACTCTTTTTCCCATTGCTTCTTATATTTTGTTTCTTTCTTTCCTGTTTTGACAATCTGATTAGTTTATTGAACTTTTTGTCATCAGTATTATTATGGTAAAACGTTGACGATGGTCATGTCCAGGAGTTATTCTTTTCTGGCTGTATGCAAATTTATAATGGTACACATATCACTTCAATTACTTTCTGAACTTTTGCAGGCATTATGTGTTAGTGCCTCTGATTCATCAGTCTCAAGGCATGTTAATGGGATCCAAGGAAGCAGAGCTGACATGATTATTTCAGTAAGTGGTTTAAGGTTTTGATAAGATTTAGTTTCATTCGCTTGCTGCTATGGTTGTTTTGCACTTGTTTTTATTAAGATTAAGATGCATGCTATCGATGATCCATAAATAAGAGTGTGTTTTAGGAGTGCTGGACGGAGGCTTTTGTGTGCTCTTTTGTATGCAGGAGATAATTATGCATATCTTAATATAATCATCTTGTGTGTATATAATATTTCTTTGTAAGCAAAGAATAAAACTTGTAAGCCTGTTCTTCTTGTTTGACAATTGTGTTCTAGATGGACTGAATAATTGAGTCGACAATTTAGTATTTCCTTATTATGTCTAACCTGTAAACTGCCAGTTATGAATTTACAGTTCCATGTATCTTGAATTGTAGGTTCTTAATAAGCAAGCTGGTTTAAAGCTCCATAATTATGTAAGTCAATTTTTGCACTTTGTGTCCTGAATTCAGATATTGAACTTGTTTTCTTATCTAGTGTTCCATTCTCCTCTGTTGAGATATAATTTTCAGGATTGTATTAGGTGTCCAGTATTTAATTTTCTTTTCTAAATTGGGATAATCTAAAGGGTGGCCTTATTGCTTCTTGTTTTCTGCTAGATGTGGACCAACGGTGATCATGGAAATGCATACAATTGTTGAATCATTGCAATAGTTTCTGTGTAGGACAACTTCTGGAGTGTGCATTTTTATTATCTTCTTCAATTTTAGGCTATTGAAAATTTTCAAAGAATTTTGCAAGTTGTAAATAGGTATAATATAAAAGAAGTGCAAATGGAGTAGAATCATTGCCTCAATCTCTAAGTTAGAGACAGTCATATAAGTTAAGCAGAAAATGTACCACTCTAGAATATGAAAATTACTTGTTTTATTTTCATTTGTAAAAAAGAGTTTATGAAATATTTTGGAATTGTTGCAACTTCATGTTTTTGAAAGCATGGATTTTTTTAATATTGAACACACGCACAAGTGAATGGCAGTCTGGGTATTTTCATTTAATATCAACTGTCATTGATTAGGCTTCATTTTCATGATTTTCTTTCATTTTTCACCTGCAACAGGGAGTCTTTTTAAATGTTGTAAGTGGTGTAACACTGACAGAGACTGCCGGGGATCTTGCAATAGCAGCTGCAATTTGCAGCAGGTAAGTGTTCTGATTCATTTAGTTTCTTTCCATTCTTGGTTTTTATTAACTAATTATTAGTGTATCTTGTAATTGAAGATGCATTATCTCATTTTTTATTGCATTGTCTAGAAAGTGGAACTAAAGTTCCTATACCAAGTAATAATTTTGTATGGAAAGCCACTCTAAGGTGATCAGTATTTACCTTTTCCCAATGTAGAAACATTTGTTATCCTTACCATTGTAAATTGTGTTAGTCTCAATAAGGCTTTTCTCAATATTTGCCAAATATTGGCTCTAGATAACTTGCATCTTCAAGGAATGAATTGGTATGATTTAAATGTAAAGGAAAATTCTAAGCAGTTTAACATAGTTGTCAAAAGACATAAATGTCTCGACTATGAACCTTTCAAAAAATGATGTATTCACCTAAGGAGTTGGTTCAAATTTAAGTAGAATTTTAGTTTTCAAGACTTTGTTCACCTCTTATGTTTTAATTGTTACCTTGATTTGCCCATCTGATAAGTTTAAATACTAGTACAGAATATTTTGTGTTCACTTCAATTATGTGTCGGAAAGTTGATATTCCTGTGTTGCTTTGTTTCTCAGTTTCATGGAGTTTCCTATTCCCAATGATGTTGCATTTATTGGAGAAATTGGTCTTGGTGGTGAGCTTCGCACGGTAATTATATTATTTTCGACATGTTTTCTATTGACACATTGTCTGGAAACTGTTTATTTTATAACATGGATACCTTTGTTCTTTCATTTTCAAACCTCATGAACATGGGATAGCTAGAGGCCTTAAAAAGCCTTGCACGGTTTATCTGCAATTCTTTTTTCCTTACTTTTAACAATAATATCTTGGAAAATGAATAGAAAAAGAAGCTGAGAAACTTTACTGATTCTTTTGAGTTGGGATATTTACAAAAGTTTGGGTCTCTTAGAACTTTGGGCTGTGAGTGATTGTTATGGGTCAAAGGGGCCTAACTACAGGTGAGAGCAGCCCTGGAAGCCTGGCTAGCTTGCCTGACCTACTTTATGTTGTCAAAAGTTTTGGTCTAACACTACCTCACTACTTCATAGCTATGAAGCTAACTTGAACCTTGGAAGTTTTTATTAAAATTTGTTGCTGTATTTATGATTTACTTCTCCAGTCATCCAAATATGTATTTGCAACTTATCGCAGTCACTTACTGAATGTTAGTTTAATATAAATGTAGGATATTTGCTTTCTTTGGAAATTTGATCTATTCTTTTGAAACATCTGTCATTCATTTTAATAGCTTTGTTTTTTACTGATATACAAGTTATGTTTAATTAAATTTATAATGATGTTGCAGGTACCCAGAATGGAGAAAAGAGTAAATACTGTGGCAAAACTGGGATATAGAATGTGCATTGTTCCCAAATCAGCTGAAAAATCTCTTTCTAATCTTGGTTTTGAAGGGATAAAAATTGCTTGCTGTGCAAACCTGAAAGAAGTCATTGACACGGTTTTCAGAAAACAGAAATGAAGTTGGAATCGTTCTTGGCACAATGGAAGTTGCTGGGTCCTAGGTGTAAATATACGAATCTTTTTCTGTTCCTCATCTTCGTTGTATATGATTTAGTTACCCTTTGCCTTTAGTATATTGCTATATTGCAGCTTATGTGTTTTACATCTTTGTACGGGAAGGCAAGAAAAAGGGTAAGTGAATGTCTGTAGTCAAATTAAAGTGTAACCATGTGAAATTATTTTCCAGTCGAACAAGCATCACAAATAGATGACCCAAAAGTTGACATGGCAAATAACAATATAGTCAAACTGGAAGTGGAAGGATGATGAGAATCTAATTCTCATGCCCGTTGTCCTTACGCTGTCAAGGCATGATGGATTGTTTGAGCTCCGGGCTCATTTCATCTTATCATGGACCGGGGGCGTTCAGCCTTCCACGAGGGAAATCAGACTAATAACTCGTTTTCTCAAGGCTGCCAGAAAAAATGGAACGCAAGGCAACTTTTATTGTATTGTATCCGAGTCTTGAGACTTGTCAGATTCGATTAATTCAACATTACCATGACCACTAATCATAACTAACAAACGAAAGGAGAACCCCAATATATTACAGGAACTTTGTATTAGAACCTTTGATGAACCACTAAATTGACGTACCACCAGATGTTGAAAATGCTGTTGCATGATATCATTACCGTAGAAATCAGGTCTCCAATTCAACGTTCTTGTTTTGGGATATCGCATTTTAGACCGTTCATTCTGTCAGTGTAGCAATGTGATTCTCCCCATCCAATAATTGGCTTTGTGGTTTTTCATCTACTGTGTTTTTAATAACATCTTTAGGATCCAGAAAGCTTGGCTGGTTTGTTGAAGATAGAAGCCTTGCCCACATTCTATCAGTAATGACTATCTTATTCCGCCTCTCAGTCACCCTCTGCAGTGTAACATATAAATAATTAATTCTGGAGAAAATACAGATGCAAAGATGAGACAAAGACAAATGGAATATTGGGAGTGTTATCCTGAGGGTACGAGGAAAAATGCAGAATCTCATTTTAAGCTATGAATTAGTAATGAATACTGCTTTCTAGAGTCTGGTTTGTTTGCACCTTAACCGCCAGTGATAAACAGGATGAGCTGGTCATAGAGGAACTTACATCAAATGGTATATAAGCGTGTCTTCCATTGACAGGGCCAACTGTGAATCCCGTGCATCCCGCCATTGCACCATGAATGGCACCGTGAGCTAGTAGAGTGCAGTACACATTATCAGAGGCATTGCTTGGAACCGCACAAATCATATAAGTGGGATCTGCCATATATAACAAATGCATTGCTTTGTGTATCATAAAATACTATTGCAACTCAACAGACAAACCATAACGTAGATGAAAGAAAAATTTTAATACTAACCAATGTACTTGAGAGTTATATTCATCTTTTGCTGTTTTGCAAAGTGATCCTGCATAATCAGATTAAATATTATTATTTTTCTTGGAAAAAAAGAGAGAAGTTGTTGAATAATCAAGCAGCAATGTGCATATATATATTCCGATAGATGAAAATATGATCATTTGTTTTTCTGAATTAAACAACTGCAGCATTCATACCTTAATCTTCTGGGATATCCACAAACCAACATCTTGGAGTAGCTTGTTTCCAGAAGCATCCTGCTGGTCCACGGCGCGCATGCTTTCAGAGAGAAGCTCTTGTCCTGCACCTTCAGCAATCACAATAACCATGTGCCCGTGTTCTTTTAATCTTTTCTGGATGAATTCAAATAGACCACCAGGGCCTTCAAGGTAAAAGGGTGATTCTGGAATCAAGCAACAGTCTACATCTCTGCTGGCAAGTGTAGCATACATTGCTATAAATCCTGCATAAGACTAATCATGTCAAATTATGGCATTTGGTTCTTTTAAATCTTCCAGATATATAATCAATTTTTTTAAAAACACTTTCAAGCTATAGACCACTAACGCTTCAATTTTAGTCACATCACCATGTTGTGTCAGACACTTCTCTAATGCGAAATTCATGTACTAGTTTTTTTAAGAAATTAGCATGTTTAGTATCTCATATCCTTATCTTTGTCTGTGCGACATAATTTTAAAGTAGGAACTTGCATATAGTTCACTGATGCCAGATCTTACCGCTATGCCGTCCCATTAGCTTGACAACACCAATACCATTCTCAAAACTCTCTGCTTCAACATGTGCTGCATTAATAGCACGCTGAGCCTCCTCAACAGTAGTGTCAAAACCAAAGGACTTATCTATAACCTGAACTCAAAAAAAAAAAAGTGATTTGGAGAAAATTGTCAATTTGCATAATTATATGACATTTTGCATCAGAAGTTGAGTTCTGTCTTTGACAAGACGAGTACAGGAATGTCATTGTCAATGGTCTTGGGAATTCCAACTACGGAAACTTTGAGGCCGCGTCTTCTAATTTCCTGCTTGGAAACATGTTGCAGAAGTAATTATTGATAATTTCTATACCAACCATCTTAATAAAGTCAATTTTTTTAATCAAACACGTCATTGCCAAATATCAGAGAAAAAGATCTCCATCAGTCCTTTATTTGCGTGCAGTCTAAAATTACCTCAAAAATCACTGAAGCGCCCCTTTGAGTTCCATCTCCTCCAATTATATAAACCTGAAATGCACCTACTATCAATCTTCATTGTAACTACTTGCAATACTGAAGAAATGCATTTAATCATAAAATGACTCGAGTACCTGATTGATACCCCTGTCCTGAATGCTGTCAACTATCTTTGAGGTATCATAGCCTCCTGTCGACGTTCCAAGAATGGTTCCACCACGTTTATGGATATCATTTACAGACTTCGGCGACAAAGGGATTGTATTCCGAGCATAAAATCCCTTGTATCCTCCCTATATTAAAAAGCCAGCCTCACCAGACATACTATTTTACTTACAACAGTACCACGATTAAAGGACAAACTGATTATATGCAGAACACAACTAAAGAAAACATTAGTCTAAAGACACATAAATACCCATGCTTACCTCTATCCCAAGAACTCTGTGGACACCATACATGTAATACAAGCCACATACTAATTCCCTAATCACTGTGTTTAAACCAGGGCATAGACCACCACATGTTACAATACATGCGTACACTTCATCTGACCCAAAATACACCTAAGGAACATGCAGTAACATGTTGGTCATTAATCTAATTAACATCCATAAATGCAGAATCAAGAGATTAAGGTTAAAGCTCAAACCTTTTGACGAGGCCCAGCACGCCTAAAGTGTGTTCCTCTTGAACTATCTTTCTGTACAACAATCTGTCAGGCATTCGACAGAAAAAAGAAGACCGAAATCAGAAAATTGCAATGATTGATCAACAGTACAGCACAAAAATTCTTTCTTTGATTAAATTGACTGCAACTTAGATTCAAACTCTTGTGGTATGATTGGGAGGGAGGAAAATAAGAGAGGAAGGAAAATAAAGAGGTAAAATAAAGGAGGAATGCTAAAATCTCTTGATTGGGAAGAGAGAAAAAATGGGAGGGAAGAGAAAATATTTGAAATTTTCCCATCTTTCATTTTCTTTCTAAAATGAAGAGAAAAAATGGAAGAATCAGAGGATTTTGCTTAAATGACCATCTTACCTCAGGATATTGTAAGAAATTACATAATATGAGAAAAATCAGACCAAACTGAAAATCTGACCGAACCGAATTCGGTTCGGTTCGGTTTGATCTTTGAATAAAATTGGTTTTTTCAGTTATAATTTTCAAAAAATTCGGTTTTCAGTTTTTGATTCGGTTTTTTAGATATAAAACCGAAAAAATTGAATTAATTGAAGTAATTAATAAATCAAACTCATTTGAATCAAACCAAATTTCAAATAAAGGTAATTTAATTGAAATAAACCGGACCAAACCAAATTTTTTATAAGATCGATTTGGTTCGGTGTATAGACACATAAATTTCGTTTTAATTCGGTTTTTTAAAAAATTTTGATTCGGTTCAATTTTAAGAATAAAAAAAAATTAGTTTATTAAAATTTGACAAAAAACCGAATACATTTTTAACATTTTCGAATATAAAAAATAATTTGAGAAGTTTTTTTTGTGTTACATTATATTTATCATTATATAAATTTTAATTTCATATAAAATCAATTAAATTATAAAATAAGTATTTTTTTATCATTATACAATATAATTATATATTCAAATGTTTTGTTTAATAAAGGATAAAATTGAAAATATATTAAATATTATTTTCCTTTCCTTCTATATTTAGTTCTCCAATCAAGGAAAAATAAAAATTATTTTTCTATCCCTCCTTTTTATCCAAACATGAGGGAAGAAAATAAGGAGAGAAAATAAAATTTATTTTCTTTCCTTATTTTCTTTTCTCCATATAGAATTTTGCCAATCACAGGCTTAACGTCTAAGCCTCTAATACCACTGAACTAAAGGATCATTAATTGATAAATATCAAATATGTTTAGTTAGTACAAATTGGGGGAATTTACCTTCTGGGCTACAGTATCATCCGCATTAACAAAATACTGCCTAGTAAAACAGAATTTTATATCATGAGTCAAAACTTTCTTTTTCGGATCATCACACAGATCAAAACTATACATGTAAACAAAACTTAACTTACTTAACGACTGAATAAGAAGGATTGTCCTGTAATGGATTGGGATATGTCTGCACATCACATCACAATTAGCATAAGTAAAACACCAAAGACTTAAGCAAGAACCAATCGTACCTAACAAAAAAAATATATTTCTAATCAAAGTTGTCACCTTTTTCAGTTCCATGTCAAAAAACACATACTAAAACATAAAAATAGAAATGAAAAAAGGAATAAATTTTTAAAGTACAGGAAGGTCAGGTATGTAATCTGTCAAGTGAGGAACATCTTCGAGAACATAACCAGCATCACCAGTGAGAATTTTGGGCTCATATTTTGGTGAACTCTCCATAGTGTCCCTAGAAGAGTCTCTGCTAGTACTAGAGGTTGATGAAGAGAAGGTTAAGAAGTAAGGCCTCTGGTTGAGAGTTGCATGATAAGAGTTTGTAGGGTCGAAGCAGCGGAACCGAGGAGCAGTAAGTGAAGCTGAGCTTGAAATGGTGTCCATATTTTGTTTTTCTTGGAGTGCAAGTGAGAGGTGCACAGAAAGGGAAGAGGCGTATTTGTAGCCGTTGATTAGTGGTGGAGATTTTTTAAAAGTTGAAGAAGGAGGTGGGATTTTAATAAATCACCGAAATAAAAAGAAATGAAGAGAAAAAAGTGGTAGAGTTGTTGGCCGTAAATGAGGAGAGGTAGTAGAACAAGTGTCAAGAAAACAGCCGCAAGAGCAGATGACGAATGCTTCTCATTCTAAAAGAACTGGCAAAGCATACACGTAACGAGTTGTTTTTCTTTCGGTGTCTGGAGTGGGCCTATTGTAGACTCCAAGCTCCAATTACGTAATAATCCATGCGTTTGTTTCCATGCATAGGATATGAGAGGTACCTGAAAACATTATAGCAAATACTAAATGTGAGTGCGCATGCTGTAGTGACGTCCACACCAACAGAAACGCTAAGGAGAAAAGCACTGGTATATGATGAAAGAGTGACGGTGGTGTTTATAAGTCAACAATTCGTAGTGTGATTTAATAAAATAAATATTTCATTTATTTAAAACAAATTATATTTCTTATTTGGAGCTATTATATGTCCTTTTTTAAAAACAAAATTAATAAAATAAATATTTTTACTTTATTTTATTATTCTTATACTATTGAGAGTTTTTTTATTTAAAACAAATTATATTTTTTATTTGGAGCTATTGTCTGTCCCTTTTTAAAAACAAAATTAATAAAATAAATATTTTTACTTTATTTTATTAATTTTATACTATTGAGAGTTTTTTATTTAAAATTTTCATTTTATTCTCTATTATTTGAAATTTTATTCTTTCAATTTTGTGATTTAAAATTGTTTATTTAATTATTAGTTATGATAAATTATCAGTTCTTTGTCTCTTAAATTTAATTTGATATATCATATAAATTTCAATGAATATCGTGTTATAGTATTATTTTGATAAAAAATTTTATAAATACAAAATTATTAAAAAAAATCATGATAAAAATAACATTATCATTTTAAAGTTAAATTAATATGTCGTTATTAATTTGATGAAATCTAATTCATATTGATAATTTAGATTATAAAAAAATATTTTTTATAAATATTATATAACAAATTATTATTTTTTAAAATATTATAGGACTAATTATAAATATTCATATCCTCTCCACTAAAAAATGAGGAGTGTATATTTAAATTGATATGACAGCATAGCTTGATGCATGCCTTCGATTAATAAATACAACCAAATAGATTTGTTTGTTTTGAAGATTAAAAAAAATGAGCTAAAGGTATTGCCATTATTAATGGATTAATCCAAACGTCATATGGGAGAATAATTTTATCTTAATGACTTCTATTTAAGAAGCTTCTTATATGTTTCCCTAAAAAATTTAAAAACTATAAAAATTAAAATTTATATTTTTTATAATATATTATTATTTTATAAAATTATTATTTCATTAGATTTTTTAAATAAATAAAATAATAAAATAGAATTTTATAATAAAATCAATATAAGAAATTTTAATAATAATATAATTATTTCGATAAACTTTGCTTTTTCTTATTAATTCATTTTTCTTCTTTAGTTCAATAAATTTTTTTTATTATATAAAAATTAAATATTTATTATTATTAAAATCTTACAAAATAAATTATATTAGTAAACATTTTAAATTATTTTTACCTGAAGAATTTCATATGTTATTAAACTTTCTAATTTTTTATTAATTGAAAAAATTAAAAGCTTAATTAGTTTACTTGCTATATAGTAAAATAAAAAAATATTATGTTATTATCACTTATCAAAATATTATATTATCAATACAATTACTTGATAAATGACAATAAAAATATCATATGTTATTATAATTATAATTATCATATGTAATTATTAATATTATTTTTTTATACCAGATTAATTATTTTTTGTTATTAAATTTATTATTAGAATTATACAATGTATCTCGCTACTTTAACTTGAAGCTGAGAGAGATAGGGTCAGTTGGCTGGAGGAACAGGAACCTGGGTACTAAGTTGGAGCTTCTTTATAATCATTAAGAAACTGTATGCATGGCTTAATCAAAGATCTTCTTAATAATTTATACTGAAAGACCAGTAAGTTTCGTGCTTCCTATTCCATATTGAAAACTTTTTAAATGATCAAACCAATTGGAACGGTTAATTATGTTTGGATCAAAAGAGGCCTTATCGTGCAGGCAGCTGATCGTCCACACTTGCTTCGCCATGACACAATTACGATTCACGTAAGGCGTGCTCAACATCTTCTGAGAAATACCACACCATCCACACATAGGACTCACTTCAACTTCTCTCCTCATCATAACAGTTTGTGTGTAGGGAGAGACCGCTGGCATGCCCTCCATAGCACGGGTAATTTATAAAAGGGCGTAAAATATATATATATATATATATATATATATATATATATATATATATATATATATATATATATATATATATATATATATATATATATTTAGAGTAATATAGTGAGAGATAAAAATAAAAGGG
>CATIWR010222060.1:0-27544 GCA_949677035.1 Omphalea diandra | reverse complement strand
TAAATATATAGTCTAAATTTTATTATATAAAATTAATATTTAAAACATTTTAAATACTAAAAAATATTTTCTTTAAATAAATTATTTTGTATGAAATAAATGAAATCTTAATTATGGTTTCTCTCTAATGATCGGTGTGTCAGTTTCTAATTTTGCTCGTTAAAACTATGATAGATTTTTATTTTTATTATATTTTAATTTAATTGTAATTAAAATTTAATTCTAAGGTATAATCTTGAAAACGATTTCAATATCAATGAGCTACAAGCGCATTAACGTATGAATTTCTTGTTTTTTAATAGTGAGGCTAGTTAAGCAATAAAATGGCACTCGTGCATTTGCTTACTTCTTTTGGAACTTCGAACGAATTAATTAAAATGACATTACCTAAAATAAACAGATCCAGTCACCATTAGTGGTCCGGGCTGGGCATCCATTGTAACAGCATGAGCCCATCCTCAGCCTCAAACCTGTAAAGCTAAAATTCCACCTTAAAAGATAACTGGTATTAAAATATGAGTATCACTACGTATAAAGATAACCTTTCCACTAAAAAGAGGCAAAAAAGAAATACAGGAGTGCCAACTTGCCCATACTTAGCCATGTCTAAAACGTAACTCAAAAGCATGGATTTCAGCAAGAAAATTCCAACATTTTCTTTTGTTGGTTCATGTGTCAAAATATTTTTGGTTTTGATCAGTACATTTTATTTTTTAAGTCGATTCAAATAGATTTATTTACACTAAATATAATAAATTAATAAAAAAAATGTTTTCATATGGTAACTGATCATTCCTTTTACATTAGATGGCACCCATAATGCATGGCACCATGGTGGACCAAATCTTATATATTCTTTTATTTATTTTGAGGAGTTGGGTTCAAGGGTACTATTTATTCCTACAGGAATACGTCATTGTCCTTGTTTAAGGAAGAAATCAATTAATATATGTTAGTTGTATACAATGATTTTTCATGAAACATAATAAGATGAGAGTCACCATTAATCCCGGATATATATATATATATATATATATATATATATATATATATATATATATATAAAGAAAAAAATTGCGTGGACATAGCAACTCTTATCCCTAGAATTTTGTAGTGTACATATAATTCAAGCCCAGGGAATGTGCAGGTCCATTATGCTTTTCACTACCAATTTATTTCCCTATCCACTGCTATTATTTTTTTCCCCATTTCTCTACAACCAAAAAAAGAAAATAGTTTCCAACTCCATAGCCAGTCTAGAGGTACCTGCGCTCACCAACAACACCACCTACACGATTCGTAAATATTAAGGTTTGGTGTACACACTAACATATACTAATACATGTTATGTAGAGAATAATATGCGACGGTTATTATATAGTAGTGATTCTTGTGATATGTATATTATTTAATTTATTATGGGCTTATATATATATATATATATTTATATGCAGTGAGTTGCTTAATGATCTGCAGGACATCACAGGACAGCATTCGACGAACAGCCCATCTCTGGAATTGTTCCATCTTTGTTGTTATTAGGTTTGTTTTCTCTTTGTCTCTACTGCAAACTGGGATAGAATATATGATAAGACATGTGCCCTGCTACTATTGAATCTCGAGGAACTATAAATGGTGATAATAATTTGGTTTCTAAGGATGGAGCTTACATTATTAATGATGAAGACCATGACACCACAATGAGAGGTAGAGAAGAAGACCAATTTTTACATGGAGCTCTCCAGCGACTACCACAACTTATCAATGTCAATGTCATCGGACGGCCGCCATTGAACGAGGTAATTAATATAAGTTTCTTTCTTTCTTCTGCTTCTTCTTCTCTGTAAGTTCTTGGAAAATTGGCATATGGTTTTGCTAAAAATAAGTGGTTTTGAGCAGTCAAAGTGATGAGTCAAATTGCATATGCATGCATGGATTAACGGTCCAAGTGGAAATAGATATATAAGGAGTCTAAAGGGTTATCATTCTTGGCTTTGGTTTTTTCACCTTCATTCAACTTTTTTATTTGTTCGTTGTTACTTGTGTCTTTGTCTTCTTTACTCGCCAAATGGGTAGAGAACCCATTTTGAGTTTTTGACCAATTTGGAGTTTGAAGTCTTTCATATTTTCAATATTTCTTTTATATCGAAAATATTTTTAAAAAATTGAAAGAATAATTAAAATTTAAATCAATAACGTCCTCAATCTTTTTTACTCCATTTTTAATGTTCTAATACTGGTTTAGAAATTAAAAACTCAGAACTGGTTCTTACTCTTTTCTTTTCTTTTCTTTTTTACAAAAAAAAAAAAGGGATAAAATTCATTGACTATATATTTGAGCTCTCTTAGGATTAACAGAGGAGAGATGCTCTCTTTCTTTAAGAGATGCCCCTAGACTCTAAATGCATCGCCGCATATTCTGGTGGGTGGTGTGTTGGGATCCAAAAAAAGAGTAATAACAAGTAGTACTAGTTGAGCAGCAGCACTGCAGTCTTTAAGCGCAAAACAATACATATCTACACTCTTTTTTTAGTGTCATGGGACATGAAGATATTGTAACTGAGAAAAGCCATATGGTTGTGTTTTGACTTTTAAGGGAATATGACCAATGAACTTCACTGAATCTCAATGAAAATGACACAGAACAACATTGGAATTGAATGATGAGTCCCCCCCCAATTATTTATTTATTGATATTTCTGATAAGCATTGTTTTAAATATCATAATATTTTGGTTTTCAATTTTCAAATTGTTATTAGTTTTTTTTTTTATCATTATCAAATGTTTTTCTTCCTTCTAATTATTTCCATCTCACATTCTATCAGTTCTACGCATTTTAATGAGTGTTGCCTCTTTATTGCCATTGTCAAAGTTTCACATGTACATAAATTGTTACATAGGATTAGAGTTTTGCTCTTATCATGCTTGCTCCAATCCAATCCAATTGCTACAGCACTAACTGATAATTCAACATAACTATCGATTAATTTCATAACCCATTTTAGTTTATGAATCAAATGCTTTTCCTTTTCCTAATTCTTCCTCTGTTTTTGGAACTGACTTAATTTATTGGGGTAAAGGGAACTCCTATTTTTTAACTCATTTGCCAAAGTTTCTAGCATCAAAATCCAGTTATCCAAGATTAATGCGCAACCCTTTTTTTTTTTTTTTTGCAATCTAAGAACCAGTAAAAAGCCCTAAGCTTATGAACTATCCTCTCCTTTTTCCTTTTGGAGTTCCCTTGATTCTCCATTTTTTATCCGTCTTCTGCATCTTAGCGGCATTAAAGTATAAAATTATTTTTGAAAGTAATTTTTTTTAGTATTTCTTTTTTGTGGTGATATTGACATTCTCTGAAAAGTTTTGAATGCTCTTTTTATCGATTCTATTATTTTAATTGATTATTCTATTCTTCATTTATCATACATGTATTCTTAAAATACTATACTTATTATATTTATTCCATTAAAAATTTAACTTCTTCTCCTTTTGACTTTCATAATGAACAAAAAAAAATCATTCTATTGTTATTGTTAAGATGCTCCGTTAGCTATCTAAAGATTTTCAAGCTAAAGAATTTTGTACTACCATTAAAAATTGTAAATTAAAATTTTATTATAACCTTTTTGCAAGCTCTTTCTCATTACGGATTTTTTTAATTTTTTCGAACATTATTCCAATTAAATTTGATATGCAAAATTTTTTTCCATTGTTTTGTAATTTGCTCAATTCCAGTAAAAATGCTCTACATTCTCAATAATAAAAAATTTTGATGAAACGTTTGTCAAGCGCTTCTGAACTGTTTTGGCTGATAACATCTCTAACTCAGTGGTTTTTAAATCCTTCTGCCAAAAAAAAAAAATTTAATGTTCATAGCGTTAAAGTTAAGTCTGCTTTTTGTAAAAGTAACTTTAATAACTTCTAGTGAAAACAGGCCAAACAAAAATAATTGCTGTTATCAAAAGTTAAACAACATTAATATAAAAAGGAGATCATATGGACCCTGATGTTAGAGAAATTAAGTCATAAAATTCGGCCAAATGGTATTGAACCCATTCTAAAAAGACTAATGCTCCAGTTTAAACCTCAATCCTATAGTAATTAACTAAGAACTATTATTTAACGATTTTTTTATTCAATTATATTAGAATTATCTTCAAAATGATGTGATTAGGATTTTTTTTTAAAAAAAAAACTCGTATTACTCTGCTCTTTATAATGCAATCAATTCATTTTGAAAGTAAAATAGGGTTAGAATATATGTTTCTCATTTCAAAATTTGCATTCCTGTTTATGTTCAATATAATTAAATCTAACCCATGATTATAATAATCTTCAAAATCTACATGATGGGTGATGTTACATTTGATGATGCAGGCAGGAGAAGAGGTGCTTGCTCTAGGAAAGATTGCATGCCCTATTATTTTGACAACCGTGCTCATATACTCAAGGTCGGTCATATCAATGCTCTTCTTGAGTCGTATGGGAAAAACAGAGCTAGCAGGAGGCTCATTGGCACTTGGGTTTGCAAATATTACAGGCCTGTCTGTAATGAAAGGCCTAGCCATGGGCATGGATCCCATATGTGGTCAAGCCTATGGGGCCAAAAGATGGTCTGTCATAAGCCAAACTTACCTTAGAACGCTTTGTCTCCTTATACTTGTTGCTATGCCCATTAGCTTGTTATGGCTTAATGTAGAACCCATCTTTCTACTATTAGGTCAGGACCCAGATATCACTAATGTGGCCAAAGTTTATATGGTATTCTGCATTCCTGAATTACTAGCTCAAGCTGTGCTTCATCCAATGCGATCATTCCTCCGAACGCAAGGCTTAACCGCTCCGCTTACCATTTCTGCTGTTGGTGCAGTCCTTCTCCACACCCCAATCAACTATTTTTTTGCGATTTATCTGAAGCTAGGGGTGAAAGGTGTGGCACTGGCAATCGCTTGTAACACAATAAACATGAACATTGGCTTGCTTATTTATGTGGCCGTGTCGAAAACTCCCTTGAAACCTTGGCATGGCATTACAGCTCCCTCATTGTTACGAGGCTGGCGTCCTTTGCTTTCGCTGGCTGTGCCTAGTGTTATCTCGGTGTGCTTGGAGTGGTGGTGGTATGAGATTATGCTATTCCTTTGTGGGTTGCTCAGCAATCCTAAGGCCAGTGTTGCAGCTACTGGTATTCTTATCCAGACTGCAGGTTTGATATACTCATTCCCATTTTCACTAAGCTGTAGTTTAAGCACACGAGTAGGCCACTCACTGGGCGCAGGGCAACCAGCTCGCGCTCAATGGACAGCCATAATTGGGATAATCCTCGGATTCACATGTGGACTAACGGCAGCTGTTTTCACAGCTGCATTTAGTTCAGTATGGGGAAAGTTGTACACAGATGAGCCACAGATTCTTGAATATGTCTCAACTGGACTTCCACTGCTTGGACTTTGCGAAATTGGCAACTCCCCACAAACAGCTGCCTGTGGAGTGTTAACAGGCACTGCTCGTCCGAAAGATGGCGCTCGAATAAATTTGTATGCTTTTTACCTTGTTGGATTGCCTGTAGCAATTTTTTTAACGTTCAAGCTCAAAATGGGATTCAGGGGATTATGGTTTGGGTTACTAGCAGCACAGATTAGCTGTGTTTGTATGATGTTGCACACCTTGTGTAAAACTGATTGGAAGCACCAGGCTAAAAGGGCTGATGAGCTTACCACAGCTGCAGGTGAAAGGGAAGAAGATTTGGAAAATGGCTTGCTTAGGACTGATCAATGAGACTCCATAATCAATTCTTGTCCACAAGCAATTTCTAACAGATTCAGAGTTAGAATAGAGAACATATAAAAAAAAGAAGTTGAAAAAAATTTCGTTGATAAAATGCTTTATCAGGGCCAGTGTTTCTGATTGTGGACAAAGAAATTTAAAAAAAAAAAGGAAAAAAATTAAATGAATCTGTTACACTCACTAAATCATTTATTTGATTTATACTCTTGGAAGTATTGCATTCTTTCTTTCTTACTTGAACCTATTAATGTATATGTGAAGTTACAACTTCTGAATTCCATAGCTTCTATAAATGTACTTCCACTACATCTGTTGGATGAGTCATACATTGAACATATTGCTTTGCTAATGACATCTGACCACTCAAATTTTGTGTGAAAGTTGTGACAGAAAATTATTTGGGAACATTTGAAAAGGTAAAAGTTTAAGAAAAAGAAAACATTTTATAATTTCATGATTTATACTAAACCAGGCGGCTTGAATTTTTATCCGAAAAAGATTATAATTCGATTGAAAACGGCTCAACGATTGAAATTCATTGCTTTTGGTTGTGATGTTTGTCACTTTTTAATTAAATTTTATTATTTAGGTCTAAACAAACTTATTTTTTTGATTTTTAGTAAAGTTTACTTCAATTATAATTTTCAGTAAAAATTTTATTTTGAGCACCATTCATTTTAAATTTTATGTTTTAATTAGTACTTTAATTTAATGTGTTTTTATAATTTTGTCATTTTTTATACAATTTTCCAATTCTGTAATTTTGGAATTTTAAAACTTATTTAACCTTAATTTTTCACATTCTGAGGGGAAAATAATATTTTTTTAGAACCCTAATTGGTTGACTCTTTGAACTTTTGCAATGCATCACCACTAATAGAAGCCATATCAGAAACAAAATTATCCGATAATGAACTTTGATTTAGAGGTAGTGGAGAAATTGAACCTTAATTAAACAAAGAAGAAATGTCAAAATTTGATATTAGAATCGTGCTTGATATGATAAGCACTAACGAATTAACTGAGACCAAACAAATCACCAAGCCTTTCTTGAAACAAATCATAAGAAAAAAAAATTATTGATAGAATTCTTTCACTTTAATGGTAGAATTCTATGATTTGTAACAAATTTTGAATTGATAAAATTCAATTGAATTTTATTATTTGAAATAAATCTATGGTAATTGAAATAATTTTATTTCTTGAAATATCCTTATTTATTTAAAATAAAAAGTGTTAATTTAACTTATAAAATTAGTAAAGTAATTCTATCTAATTTTTTAAATTAAATTAAATTCTATAAAAAATTTTATGATTTTGATTTAATTTAACTTTTTATCAAATTATTTTTCTTTAATGATAAGACTGAATTCTTTTATATATAGACTTTTAAGTAAAAAAATCACTAAAATAAATTTTTTTAGCAAACCGAGCCTTCGTAAATGTTTATGAACAAGGCCGGCCCCCTAGGCCATTAAGGCCTGTGTGTAAGGTCTCATAATTTGGAGTGTTTTAAATTTTTTTTTTAAATATAAACGTTAATAGGGTTTTTTCTCTAATTATAGCAAAATATTTTTTTTTTCAAATACAGCCTTCAAATTTCTATGATTTAGCGGACTTCAAGCTTCTCCACTAAAGACAAAATGGATAATATCTATTAAATCTAAAAATAAAAGACGAATTATTTTTAAAAATTTTAACTATGCAATGATAAAAATAATTTGAAAAAATTAAACTATGCAATGATAAGATTTTAATTAAAATAATTTGAAATTAGTTTTTAGAATATATATTTATTTAAACCAATGAAATGAAATTTAATTTTGATAAGAAAATTTGTATTTCTTTCCTATATTGCAAAACTCTCTTATTACATCAATGTTACTCTTCAATTGCGATTAATATCAACTAATAATTTTACTCAATTACAGTCAATCTTAATTGTGTTTTGTTGAGGAAAAAAAAAGCAAATTTCAATTTAATTTAATTTAATTATTATTTGATTTGTTTATTGTTTTTACAATATCAAGTAGTTGAATGATTGTATTTTCTTATAGTCATTATGCAAGATAGAGTGCTACTTCGACTTTATCAAAATTTGCTTCTTAAGAATCAAGTGCTACTGTTTTATTTTACATAATATAATTTTTTTTATTGTCTTTCATCGTTGTAATAAATTATTTTACATCTCAAAATTTTAAGAAATATAGATTTTAATTAAGTACTTGAATAAGTTGCAGACATGTTAAAAAAAAATTGAAAAAATATCTCAAGGCTTAATGTGATAGGATCTCTCATATCAAGATTTTTTTTTTTTAGAGGAGTATAATATTTTGATTTTTGTAATTATATTTTAGGATCTATTTCACTTTTTTAGTTTTTTATTTAATAATTTTCTTACTTGAAATGTCTATATTTAAAAATTCAATTCTATCATTTAAAAAATAAATAATTTGATGAGAAAGTCAAATTAAATAAAAATCATAAAAATCATTTTAATTAAAAATTTTAGATAAAATTTCTCTATTTACTTTATAATTAAATTGACACCAAGTATTTAAAGAAATAAAATAATTTTAATTTATAAATTTATTTCAAATGATATAAGTTAATTGAATTTCATCAATTTAAAATTTATTCCAAACAATAAAATTTTATCACTAAAGTAAAAAAAATTCTATTAATAAAACTTTTCTTTTTTCCTTACATGATTTTATTGCAAACAAGGTGTAGTTATTTGATGGAATTGGTTTTTTTTTTTTTTTTTTTTTTTTGAGTTTGCAAGTTGCACTTTGACTTCAATGTTTATAATTCTTTATATGAATAAAATTAGAGGCTTAATGAGATGGAGAAATTCTTTGGCGTTTTTACTTTATCATATGAAATTATAGATTCATGAGATATTATAAATTGATTATTCAAAAGATGTCATATGTTGTGGTAATGATTATTATTTTAAAATTTTAAATACTACCACTTAGTTTTATAAAAATATATATGATGTAATTTGAATAAGCAATCCATAATCCTAAATAATAAGATCATATAAAAAATGTTCTCTTATAAAATAGCAATAGTAAGTTTATTAAGACATATTTAGGCATAACTTAATGAAGTAACAACTTTAGTAAGCATAAAAAATGAGACAGAGAAATTCGTATATTGCATTGAGAAATATAACACTTTCTATTCAAACTTCCAATAATTCAACTAAGTATAGCTAAGTAAGCTATTTTCCCTTGATATGAGTGTGACAATTCAAAAGGGGGTGAATTGAGTTCTTAAATCTCTAATGGAAAATTTAAATGCAGCGGATAATATAATTCAAAAACACACATAAAAAAGGTTAGAATAAGAGTGATGAAGGATATAAGAATTTACAATAGTTTGGCAATAACTTTGCCTGCATCTATACCTTAAGTTGCCATTGAAAATTTTAATATCTTTAATGGTCTTTGTGCATGTTTAAGACTAGCCTCTTAAATAATTATTTTTTGAGCCCAAGATCAAAACTTTTTACCAGTCTTTTTGCATGATCAAGACCAACCCTCACACAATCCTAGTTTACAACAACCCTAGTAAATCTATAATCTATCCTTTATAAATGATTTTCCTTTATAAGTAATGATGGAGACTACAAAAAGGAAAAACTTCTTCAAAGTTGAGAAATTCATAGTAGTAAACTCTAGTGAAACATCATGGTGTTGAACTCTAGTTAAACAATCACAGAACTATGATTTTCAAAATGAGAAAGAAAATAAAGCAATGATGAAGCATCCTCCAATAGATTAATGGTAATGAGATTGACTACATTTATAGTAGATGTCACCATTGATGATTTGTGAAGCTTTTGAAAGAAGGAAGAAAGCAAAAAAAAAAAAAAATGAAACTTGGATTTAGTTGATTATTAAGCTAAAAGTAAACCTCTAAAGAGATTGAGTCAATTTGCTTAGATGTCGTAACACTCTTAATAAGAGAGTGAAAATTGAGAAAAGGAAATTCTTGTATTTGATTAAGAATTGAAAGAGCTTATACATATAGCTGAGCTAAGTATAGCTAAATAAGTTATTAACCACTTAAAACTAGGTAACAAACTAATCATTAATTTACTATTAACGCTAATTACATGACTAAAGAATTAGATTTGATCCTCTATTCCCAATTCAATACACAAATAATAAGCTTATTAAGAGAGACTACATACATCATGACAATTCGATCTTAGAGGTTAAGATGGTTTTTGAGATCAAAATTCTCATTTTCAACACATTTTCAGTCTATTTAGGTGGTTATTTCCAATTTATAGTTCACTTAGGGTTGAAATCTCTATTTTAGATACTATAATATTATTATTGGAGTTGGTAGCCACCCCTATACATATAGGATTGAGACTTATTATATTTTGGGATGAACATGACATATAATCTATTATTATTATTATTATTATTATTATTATTATTATTATTATTATTATTATTATTACTACATCAATGGTTCAGATGAAATACTTAATATACAATTAATTTTGAATTTTGTAATATTAATTTTAAATAAAATCTTTATTACTATTTTTATATTGGTCCATTAGTAATTTAAATTTAAACTTTTGCATGTTAGTGTGAATTTGGCTCATCCTTTAAAAATTATCAAAATATATCAATCATGAAATTAAATACAATTTTACCCCAGCTCGTATTTTAGTCAATATTAGATAATGTGAAAACTTAGTTGACATTATTTGTTTGGACCCAAACACTAGCTAATTTTGACTAAAATATAGATTAAGCTAAAATTGCACTAAATTTTACGATTCTATCATGTTATTATAATTTCTAAAGTTTACATTAGAATTACACTGTCACACAAAGATTTAAATTTAAATTACCATTAAATTTTCAAATTTAATGACATCACATAAATATGATAGATCATGTTTGTTGGTTTTGGTATTGTATCCTAGAAAGGGATAACTAGAATGAAAAATATTATAGTGAAATTAAATACTTGATATGCATAAAGAAGAAAAAAAGAACAATGAAAGTGACACTACTATTTTATGAAATTTCGAGCATAATCTACCTATGTTCTCTCTCCCTTAATTTTCCAACTAAAGTTTTTTCACTGTTTGTTATCATATTTAGATCCTTTATTCCTAATTAAAAATAAATATAATAAGTTTATTAAGAGACATATTACCCACATCATGATAATTCGATCTTAGAGGATAAGATGGTTTTTTAGAACAAAATTCTCAGTTTCAACACATTTTCAGTCTATTTAGGTGGTTATTTGCAATTTATAGTTCAATTAGGATTGAAATCTCTATTTTAGATATTGCTTCACTATATTATTATTGGAGTTGGTAGCCACTCCTATACATATAGGATTGAGATTTTTTTATTTTGGAATGAACATGATATATAATCTATATTATTATTATTATTATTATTATTACAACATTTAAAATCAATAGTTGAGATTTAATATTTAATATATAATCAATTTTAAATTTTGTAGCATTAATTTTAAATAAAATTTTTATCATTATTTTCAAATTCAATGACATCACATAAATATGATAGAGAGGGGTAAATAGAATGAAAAATATTATAGTGAAATCGAAAACTTGCATCTTGTATCATAAACTTTGGTTACTTTCCAAAGACATAATTGAATTTAACATGTTTATAAAATATGTAACTTATTTATGAAATGTAGCATGTAATTTGTTTGAGATGGTTTGAAATAAGGTTTTTTTTTTTTTTAAAAAAAACGTACTTTGATACTCTCTCCTTATTTTTTCAATAATCATAATTGATTTTTTTATATAAATTTAATGACAACATTTGCAACTCAATTTTCTTAAACTATTATTAAGTTAATAATTTAATAGTTAAATATCTATCTTTTTATGTAAAAGCTAGAGATCAACATTAGTAATATCCATATTTCTTTAAATGTGTAGGATGCATAAAAAGAATGCCTCAGCCCGAACAAAACAATATTAAAAAAATCCTTACTTATAATGTTTTTTTTTAAAAAATTATTGAATTCCTCATTTTTGCTATAATTAATGAATTAGTCCCTTACCTATTAGAATGGTACTTGAGATTCAAACCATAAAATCTTTTTTTTTTTTTTTTGAGTTACAACTAAGAGAGGAAAACTCGAAATCAAAACTTAACTCAAGTTGAAAAATGCACCAACTACAGAGTTTGTGAGCATTCATTTTATCTTTCTATTAAAACGACTTATTGAGTCATTTACAGATATTGAAAAGATAGCACCGACCTTTTTAGAAAATAATGATGAACAAAAGTAAAAGAAAAATTTTCTAAAAGTGAATAAAAAAGAAAAAATAAAGTTAAGAAGAAACGTGAGAACAGAATCAACAACTAAATTTCTACCTTTTCTCATGACTTGTTTTAAGCTTATCCATCTTTTCCGTCCTAATTCCCCATTTCACTATATAATTCTCTCAGTCCATATCACTGCGGCCTTTTATCCATCCATCATTTCCTAACATAATAAAAAATAATTACTCTCTTTGCAACATGAGTCAAGCACTTGAAGCTATAATTTGAATCTTATTAAAAAATCTATCATTTTATTGACATAATTAAGTTTCGGAGACTATTTAAATAAGTTCTTAAATAAAAAAGGGTAACTAATTAATCTTGATAGACTTGAGAAATTAAATAGTAATTTTCACTGGTATATCCCAGCATCAACAATAAATTTTAAAAGTAAGAAACAAATAATAGACTTCCTTTTTTTATTTGAATATTTTTTAAAATATTTTAGGACTATCATTGATACCAATTAATTATCAACAATGAGTCCTTTTTTGTTATTTTCTTTATTAAAATGGATTATTTTACTTTTTTTTTTTTAGTTTTTATATAATTTTATCTCTCTTTAGAAAGTTTTTGTTTTAAATTTATTGTTGCATCTCTCTTTATGAGAATTTTTATTTTTATTTTTAAAATTTTGGTAGTTTAACATTAATTATTTAGTAATAAATGATAATATATCATTATATATTATCTTTTAAATCTGTTCTGACAAATTATCTGAATGTCAGTTCATATCGAGCTATAACATCATATTTAATAGAATCTCCATAATTGATAAAAATGTATAATTATTAAAGAAAATTTATATGAAAATAGAACCATAATTGAGGATCGATTTTATATTAGTACTCTATATCATAAATTTTTTTTTACAAAAAATATATAACTATTTATAAATAAAAATATCTTCTATTATTCTAAAAAAATAAAATTAACTTCATTTGAAATTAGAATGTTAAGATTTTAGCTCTTTTTACTATTTTAAATATAATTTCTCATTTTTTGTAAATTATACTTATTTGTTATACTTATTTATTATCTTAATAAATTATACTTATTTATAAATTATACAATTTCCCTTTCTTCTGTTTTCTTTCATAAAGTCTAGATCTATTTATTTTTAAGTTGATTCCAAATTTTTGTTCTCATATCTTGAGATTTTAGTTTGTTTTTATTATTTTTCTTGAATAATTTTTAGATTTACTTTTTTTTAGATAGATTTTGACATTTTATTCTCAGATTTATCTCGTTGGTTGATCTTGATATTAGTACATGGTATTTTCGTATATCTCATGTGTGAAAGGTTCCGAGTTTACTATCGTTCGTATATAATATTTTATTATTTGATTAATAATATAATACTATGTATATTTTTTAGGAGCATATTTGAAAGTTGAATGATTCAAATCGGACTTATTGAAAGACCAAAGAGTCAAACGGTAAGAGTTTATTATCAAGTGAAACATGATTTCTATCTATTGACTTTTAAAATATTTTACCATTTCGATCTATTATTTTAAATTTAATTGTCTGATTTAATTTAGAACTTACTATAAGTTTTTATAATTATGCAATGTCCTGCATTTCTATTTTATTATTTTTAATTAATAAAATATTTTTAAATTTTTTTAAAAATAGGGACAGAACTAAGTAAAAGTTTGAAGGGGCCATGGCCCCACAAGCTTTTTAAAATTATGTATTTTCCTCGTATGGTTTGTAATTCCAAGAATATTCTCAAATTGAAAGGTTTGAATATTTAATAAAAGAACTGTTCAAAAAAAGAATATTTAATTAAAAACAACTCAATAAACAAAATTCGAAAAGTTTTAAAACTTGAAAAATGGGAAAAAATAAAAAAATAAAAGATAAAACAAAACAAAACATAGACGCAAAAATCAAACATATGTCGATTGCATGGCGGCCGACATGGCGTCCACCTAGATGGCCACCAACCCAACCGGTCCAAAGTCCAAAGCCAGTTTTGGAAGCTACCAGAAAAAAAAACTGCCTTATCCCACCACCCACGTCGTTATCTGTATTATTGCTGAACACGTGGCTGAAGTGTCTAGGGACTCGAACCGTTATATGTTTCGGCTGATGGGAACCACAAATATTTTCATCACGTTAATCTCATGGGATCCACGTAACGGCCCCAGTTTGAAAAGATGTTGTTGAGCCACGATGTTGACACCTGTCTAAACGTCAATCAATATATATATACATACACAGACAATCTCAATTAATATAATAATAAATTTGTACTTTAATACTGTATTTGGCAAAATTTCATATAAAAGAAAGAAAATAAGAAAAAAAAAAATTTTTATTTTCTTTTTTTATTGGTCTTTTTTTATTTGGATAAAATAGAAGGGAAAAAAAATAAATTTATTTTTTCCTTATTTGAATAGTCAATGAAAGAAAAGGAAAATAATATTTTATATATTTTCAATTTTATCCTTTATTAAATAAAATATTTGAATATATAATTGTATTGCGTAATGGTAAAAAATAATTATTTTATAAATTAATTGATTTTATATGAAATTAAAATTTATATAATAATAAATATAATGTTAATACGAAAAAAATTTTAAAATTATTTTTTATATTTGAAATGTTAAAAAAATATATTTATAGATTGAGTTATATTTTTTAAATATTGAAATGCAACAAATTTTTTTTCAACAAATTTATTTTTAAAAATATTTTTTAAATATTGAAATGTAACAAAAATATTTTTTAAATATTGAAATATTACCCTGAAATTGCCGAGTGAAAATGAGAACAAATGAAACAACTTTGGTCGCGGTAATTAAGGGGTGAGCAAACGAGCGGTTCAATAAGTTCAGTTCGGTTTTTTATCAATTTTAATAAACTAAATTTTTTATTCTTAAAATCGAACCGAACCAAATTTTTTTAAAAAATCGAATTAAACGAACCAATTAAATTGAAATTTATGTGTCTATAAATCGAACCAAATCTATCTTATAAAAAATTCAGTTCGGTTCAATTTGTTTTAATTAAATTACATGTATTTTAAATTTGGTTCAATTCAAGTGGGTTTGATTTATTAATTACTTTGGTTAATTCAATTTTTTAGGTTTTCTATCTAAAAAATCGAAAGCTGAACCAAAAACTGAAAACCGAATTTGTTTAAAATTATAACCGAATAAACTAATTTTATTAAAGGATCAAACCGAACCAACTTGGTTTGGCTGATTTTTTGGTTTAGTCCGATTTTTACTCAGATTCTGTAATTTTTACAATGTTCAGGGGCAAGATGGTCATTTTAGCAAAATCTCCTCATTTTTCCATTTTTTTCTCTCCATTTTGGAGAGAAAATGGGATAGGAGAAAATTTCAAATATTTTCCCTCTCCTCTCACTTTCCCTCCCTTCCCAAACAAGTTATTTTGTCTTTTCTCTTTTATTTTACCTCCTTATTTTCCTTTTCTTCTTATTTTTCTCTCTCCCAAACACAAGCTAAATGTAATCTATCGTTGTTTCAATTTTTTAATTCAAAAAATTAATAAAAATATTGAAATTAAAACATAAACATTTTTATTGAGAAAAATAATTTAACAAAGGATAAACATTAAAAGATTTTTTTTAAATGACTAATTAATTGAGATTACATTATTACAGTATTTTCCTGATCAAGCTGGATTACTATTTAGGAGTTTTTTCTTTTTATTGTGGGAAGGTTGGCATGAGGGATTTTAACATAAATGGAACTCAAATATATATATTGATATTGTGTTTGGTATACATAAATTTTATAATTTTTATAAAATTTATTTATAAAAATATATTATTTATATGTAAGGTATAAATAAAAATTCATTTAAAATTTTATTTTATTAAATTCTTCAAATTGGTTGTAACTAAACTAAATTCTATCAAATTTAGTAGAATTTAAAAATGAATTCTAAAATTTTAAAGTTTTGTATTATAATAAAATACCTTTATTTAAAATAATTTTTCGTTTTTATTTCTTTTTTTTTTCTCTCTCTCTCTCTTCTTATTTTTTTTTATTTGTAAAATTTTAAAAAATAATACAAAGATATTTTTATAAAATAAAAATATTTTATTAAATTTCATACTTAAACCAAATATAAAATTTAATTTATTTAAAATTAATTTCATTTCTATTTTTTAGCATGAAAAATGTAAAAATTAAATTTCAAATAAATTCTATAATAATTTTTTTTTGCAAATAAAATAAATTTTAAATTAGAATTGAACCATCTTGCAAATGAAATAAATTTTAAGTTAGAATTGAATAAAAAAACGAATAGTTATTAAGATCAAACATGAACATTGAACTAATTAAATTGAATAAAAAGATTGCGTTAAATTAAACAAAATATTTTTAAAAATCAATATTTTTAGAAAATAACCGAATTATAATTAAACTAAAGGTAAAAATCTAGATGACATTAATTTTTAAGTAGATTATTATATTGAAACTAAATTAAAATTAGACTGAAGTAATTTGAGAGAAACTGATTTAATAGACATATTTATATAATTTTTAGGAATTTATATTGATTTTAATATATGATATATTATATAATTATATAAAATATGAAAATTAAATATTATAAATCAATTATACATTTGTATAATTTGAATATAATTTATTTATAAAAGTTATTTCATCAATTTTATATATTTATAATTTATATTTTTATCACAACTAAAAAATAATAATATGTTCTACAGTCTTCAAAATAATAATTCATATGATATGTTTATAAATTAAAAGAAATTAATTATTAAATTAATAAAAACTTATAGGTTTAAATTTAAGATAAAATTAAAATCAAACTGAACTAAATTGAAAATAAAGATTAAGTAGGACCAATGAGATCAAAATGAATCAAATTATCTATTCAATTCTGCTTGAATTTTTTTCCATTTAATATGTATTTTGATCTTTCAATTTTTCAGGGAACTGAATTTTAGTTCAACCTCAATCATTTGTTTTTTTTTTTAAAATCAACTATAACAGAATTATGCATACCCTTAATAGGTTTTAGTTTTTGTTCAACGTGTGTTGCATGTAATTAAAATAATTATTAGATATGTAAATTAGTTAATTTTTTAATTTCATATTCATATAAATAAAGATAATAAATTGTGTAAAGTTAAAAACAATTAAAAATTATCTAGAATACATATAAAATAAACTTTTTAATAAATATAATTTTTCATTACTAAGTGAATAAAAAATAAGTTTAAAACAAAATGATGAAAAACCAATTTTAAAAACTAAATAAGAATAGTTATGCAAGATTGATAGAAAAATTAAATAAAATAATATTAAGAAATAAATTGTTCATCATCAATATATATATTCATCGGAACAATTAAAATGTCAGAATACTATTATGATAATATTTTTATTTATAAATATATTAAAAAAAATAAAGGTATGATAAATTTTACTTTTATGAAAAAAACATTTCTTTGTAAATCACATTTTTAGTATAAATTTTTGATTTATTATTGAATAGTTTTTTATTAAATTTTAAAAATTAAATTTAGATTATATTTATCTTAATATTTTAAATATTTAAAAAATAAAGTAACACTAATTTAAAGATAAAAATCTTTATCCATTATTTCATTTATTTTAAATAATTATAAATTTTAAAGATTAAAATAATATAAATTATTCAAGATATTTCAAATAATCACAAATTTCAAATGTTAAGACAATAATTAGTTTTCATAAAAAAAAATGTTATCCAACCAATTAAAATTTATTTGTAACATAAAAATATGATTATCAATTTAAAAAAATTTTATACTCTTTTATATGAAATTTTTTTTAGTTAGTGACTTATATATACAATATAGATTTATAATTAGTTATTTTTTATTTAATTTACCAAAATTTTGAACTTAGATTCTATTTATTTCAATTTTTAAATTTTTAAAAAATAAAAGTAATACTTACTTAAAGATATAAACATTTTTATCAATTATTCTAGTTATTTAAAATAATCACCAAATTTTAAATTTGAACTAATATCTATTTTTCAGTTATTTTAAATAATCACAAATTTTTAAGATTGAAATAATATCAATTATTATAGTTATTTAAAATAATTATAAATTTCAACGATTGAAATAATAATTAGTTTTACAAAAAAATATTATTTATTCAATTAAAATTTATAACTTAATTTATTATTGTCAATTTAAAAAGTTCTATATATTTTTATGTTCAAAAAATTTTTTCCTAATTAACCATTTTTATATATACTGTATAGATGAATCTAGCAACACAACACTTAAGAACGAGCCTCTTCTCTTCTATACACGCAAAGCCAAGTTGTTCCCTCATAATCAATTTCTACTATCCCATAATTTTGTTGATTTATCATTTCATCATTTTGGTTTAATCATGATTTTAAATTTCTGACTATTGATATAATTTTAGAGATTTTTTAACTTCGAAATTAAACATATGGGTGTTCAATTCTATTTAAAATGGGAAAAAAAATTGAACACTTATAGATTGAAGGTTTATAAAAGAATTAAATAAAATAAACTGGTTTATAAAATGGTTTTATATTTGCATAAGAGATGTTGAAGTAAAATTGATTGATTCTTAAAAATTTGTTAAATCCATCCAAACTCACATTTGCTAATTCCTATATGAAATACTCTAAATTGGGGTGTTTACATAGGTTTTGAGATCAAACCATTTACTTTTATTCCTACTATCACAAATACAAATATAATTTAATATTTTTTTTAAACTAAACTCGTTCATTTCATTCTATTATTAATCATTTCAACTCTTTATAAACACTTAATCCAATAGTAGAATTATTTATGATTTGAGAGGAAACTATAACACCTATTAATGATTACATTAGCATATTAAACACTGAAATTGTAATTAGACTTTCAAAATTATTGGCGGGCTGAAACGAATGGATGTACGTACCGTAACCTGCTATACGTGTACTGTACAGAGCCCGAAACTTGATCTTTGTAGCATGGAGAAAGTGAGAAAAGCTAAGCGGCGCCGAATTGATGGTGGGAACGCCCAACGAAGAGATAACCATTAGCTTCTTCAGTTGAAACTTTTCTCTTTTTCTGCTTCTAGGTCAAATCACAAGCCGTTCAAATTTTCAAAGCAAAGTGGAAGCGTGTGTCTACACAAATTTCACAGTCGGCATTTTCTTATATCTCGGTTGTATTTTATTTTAACGCGATTTTACCGTATCCATTAAAAATATTTTTTTTCTGAACATTTTTTAGAACACACTCCGACATTATTTTAATTCATTGAAATTATATATATATATAAATATATATATATATATATATATATATATACTTCTCTAATTCTTTTTTATCTGATGTTTTTTAAAACTTTTTAAAACACCTCACTTTAAAATATTAATAAAATTTTGATATTTTCTTTTTTAATTTTATTTATATCTTTTAAGTGCTACTTTTGTACGATTATGTATATATTAATTGATTGTAATACGTTTAAAAAATAAGATATTTTCATTCATAGATTGTAATACGTTTAAAAAATTTTTTGTGATATAGAGTATTAATATGAAATTGATTATAAATACTATTAACAAGTATACATTGCATTCAGCTATGAGACCATTATTCTAGTTTTATCGTGATTTTTTTGATAATTTACATTTTTATTAATTATAATGATTCTCACTAGAAATAGTATTATCATATAATGTATATTAAAATTTATGTAATATGTCAAAATTGATTTAAAAGAGGATATAACATATCATTGTATATTATTACATAATCAATTTTAAATCGATATTTTTAAAATCAAATCAGAGATCAAATTGATCAACTAATCAATTTTTGGTTTGACTAGTCTAACTCAATAACTTTTTTTTTATTTTTTGAAAAAAAATACATAAATAATACTTAAAATATTTTAAATATATATATATATATAATATGATAAAATAATGAAAATTATTTTAAAATTTAAAATTTGGGTAAAATAATATCATTTTTTTAAATTTTCACAAAATAACATAATTTTAAGTTGAACCGATTTGATTTAATTTTTTATTTTGATCTTTTTTTATTGAGTGATTTTTAATATTGAACCAATCAGATTATTGATCTATTTTTTATTTAAAAATATTATCTCAAACGATTAAAACTAAAAAAAGGATAAAAACTACCAGTAAGAGAGTTGAAAAAATAAAATAATTTAATTTAATTTATTAAAGAAAATTTAGAAATGAATAGTATAATTTCAGTTAAGTTTAATTTAATTTAATTTTTTAAAAATCAAACTAAAATTATTTTTTTATTTTTAGAAATAAAATAAAATAAAATTAAATCAAATTAAAAATGATCGAATTATATCAAATTAATTATTTTAATTTGATTTTTTTTAATTTTAAGTCAATTATGCTTACTCCTAAGTACAAGGCAAGAAAAATAAGTAGAAAGTAATATTTTTAGAATTGAATAAGATTCATTTATTGAATCGATAAAATTGAAAATCAGCCACTAATTTTATTTGATTTAGTGTGGAAAATTAACCATATGAAAATTAATTAAAACAAAAAAAAAGTTGATCAAAATTAAAAAAATCGCTCAAAATAAAAAAATTTTATTAAATCAATTTAACTTAAAATTAAGTCATTTTATAAAAATTTTATTATTTTCATTTAAAATTTAAATATTAAAAATAAAATATATATTTTTTAATTTTAAAATATTATTATATATTTTATAAGAATTTTAAATTATTTTATTAATCGATCAAATCCATCCAACTCACTAGCTGATCGATTAAAGCTCAAGTCTAATTTAAAAAACATTGATAGAAAGATTAGCTAAGCCGAGCCAGCATGCGCCATAAGTTGACAGTTTTGTCACTACCCAACCCAAGCCTAATCCTCGGCCAAGGACGTCCAAATCGCTGATGATGCCATTTGCATTGGAAATAAAACCCGGAGAAAAGAAAAGGCCCCTTCTCATTACTGTGCTCTCCACGTTTCGGTCTCTCATTGGCCCTTCACATTTCTCCCAAACACGCACTCCCTCCCCCTCTTCTTTTTCCCCCTTGCATTTTTTTTTTCCTCCTTGTCTTTCCTTCGCTTCTTTCCATCTATCAAACCCACACACCAACTTTTTAAACCATCGCCGGAACAGACACGCCGAAGACACGACAAAACGGATTGTCGTTTCTTTTTTTTTTTTTTTTCGTTTGAGGGGGTTAACTAACTTTCAGTCATAGCTCAAGACGACGACGTTGTTTCCAGAGTTCCAGTGTAGCGTCGACTGTAAGTAGTTTTGCCTTTCGATTAGGGTTTCGTGTTTTGTAAGCTTCAAGCAAAGACGAGAGGAGGCTTCCTGCTGAAAAAATAAAAAAATTAATATCTATTTTAATCGGCGATAAATTTACACCAGAAGCAAGGTACAGACTCCTGATGTGAAAATTAAAGTAAAAAATGCTGATGATTGTTTTGATTGTGGAAATATAACAATAAATTGAGGAAAAGCACAGACGAATAGATAAATGATGAGTTCGGTCATAATTTAAGGCTGCGAAGTTGGCAACATGAAGAGTTGCGGCGGCGAGGACAAGAACAGAGGACGAGAGGTGGAAATCGAGCAGGAGCAGCCTGGTTTACGGCGCTCCGTGGAGTTTGAACCGGCAACAGTTCATCAAAACGGCACCGCAGCCACGTCAGAATTGTCGATTAACGAAACTCTGCTTGTGGACCCCAAATTGTTGTTTATCGGGTCCAAGATAGGCGAGGGAGCGCACGGAAAGGTTTATGAGGGAAGGTCAGTGTCTTCATTTATGCAGTCAACCCCAAATATTAGCTTTTCTTTTCTTTTTATTTTTTTAAAGTAATTATTATGTGTAATTTATATGCACAGGTAGAAATCTTTGTTTATTTTTCATGTATGGTGTGTATTTAAGATCTATGGATTCGGTTTTTTTTTTTTTAATTTCTGTGGTGTAGAAGTTTGGTTTGTTTGTATACAGTATTATTACTAGATCCTGTTCCATTGAATAAAATGTGCAGTCCAATATTTTTCCAGGTATGGCAATCGAATTGTTGCTATCAAAGTACTTCACCGTGGGAGCACTTCAGACGAAAGAGCTGTGCTGGAGAATCGTTTTGCCCGTGAAGTTAACATGATGTCTCGCGTCAAGCATGACAATCTTGTTAAGGTGAGTGTTTTAATTTTTATTGTCTTTCCTGTTGTTGGCTACTTGCATATCATTTCATTATTGTTATTATTGTTGTAGTGGGATAATCCGTTTTTCTTGGTTGTATCATCTGTCCAATGACTCCTACGCTCTTTGTTTCCATTTAACTTTGAATGGTAAAATGTTTATCTGTTCTGCAGTTTATTGGAGCTTGTAAGGATCCATTAATGGTGATAGTAACTGAGCTATTGCCTGGGATGTCCCTCCGTAAGTATTTGGTTAGCATTCGCCCAAACCAGTTAGACGTTCGTGTGGCTTTAAATTTTTCCCTTGACATTGCTCGAGCCATGGACTGTCTGCATGACAATGGGATTATACACAGAGATCTCAAACCAGGTACTTCAAGAATATCCTTGGACAATTCTTGCTCTTCTAGGTTTCATTATTTTAGAATCCAAAAGTTCATACTTTTGGTTTTGGTACATCTTTCGTGGAGACAAGCACTGGTAGATCTAGAACTTCAAGCTAGTGGGGCAGAGCTGCCATGGGGGGCGGGTGACTCCTTGGAGATTATTGGGGGCACCCTGCCAGGTGGTTAAGGGACCCTACAGATTACACGCTATCTCTGCCACCTGAGACTAAGTAATGTTCTAATTTTGTTGACCTTTCCTCTCTTATAGAAAATACCAGGCTTATCTTGAGTCCTTTAGCTTTAGAATGCCATCTTTATGACCACGTGGATATAAAAAGCCATTTTTCTCTTATTTTCGAAGCACGATGTTATGCATAATCTGATTAGGTCATTGACAAAGCTAGGGGTGCTTGAGTTCAATATACCCTATATAGTTAGGTTTATTCTGTAGTCTTAAATGTACAGGTTCTTGCTAGGGGTTGCATTGATGTAAATCTGTGCTATTGAAAAGGAGAGTGATATATATAGCTTGTAACTTCAATGCTTTCACCAATGGTGTCTAAGTTTGTAGTTGTTAATGCAGATAATTTGTTGCTTACGGCAAATCAGAAGTCTGTGAAGCTTGCAGATTTTGGTCTTGCAAGAGAAGAATCTGTGACTGAAATGATGACTGCTGAAACTGGGACTTACCGCTGGATGGCTCCTGAGGTTTGCGTATGCTTACTATGTAATTTGATTGTTTTTCATTCATATGACCTGATGCAAGTAATGGAAAATGTTTGTAGCACTTTGATGTATATTTCTAGAAATGAACTACTATAGAGGGCATGCCAGCCATGTATTTGTTGCCAATTCTACAAAGAAATACTTATTACCTAATAGAATAGTTTTACTCAATCATTCTTTTCCTTCGCCACTTTGGCAACAGTTATCATTTTGTACATTCTTAGTTTGGCCTGGTGGAAAAACTAAATGTAATTGCAATGAAAAATTTCGTGTTTAGAAACAAATAACCACATGCTATTTTTCTTTTCTCTTCTTTTCAGACTCAATTTGTTTCTTTTTTTTTTTTGTTCATGTATTGCATAATGAGATCATGAAACCTTTATAGAACAGCAGCTCAAAGTATTAACTACTAACAAATTTACAACACTGATGTCTATGATTTCAGTAGAGATGTGGGTGCTAAATGTGTAGGCTGGACCAATTTAATTTTAGCACCATTCTTTATCATTGTTATATTTATTTTTTTTGCATGGCACACAATGTTTGCTGCATTGCTTTTCAGCTCTTCTATTGACAGCTAATTTCTATGATAGATGTACTTATACATCGTTAATGTAAAATCTTTATTAAAATAAGAAATATAATTTATTTTTTTAAAACGAGAAATAATTCAAAACATAAAACCTTAATGATCTTTATGATTTTAAATAAATGTTGTATGTTTTCGAACTTACAAAGGTCATCAATTTTATTTTCTGAATTACTTCTCATTTTAATAAAATTTTTTGAATTATTTCTTATTTTACTAAGTATTTTACAGTAACAATGTACTGGTATATCAGTGTACTGTAGTGTGACCCTTTATGGACAATGGCTTTGCAGTTGTATAGTACTGTGACATTGCGGCAGGGAGAGAAGAAACATTACAATAACAAGGTTGATGTCTACAGCTTTGGAATTGTCTTATGGGAATTGCTGACCAACCGCATGCCATTTGAAGGCATGTCAAATTTGCAGGCTGCCTATGCAGCTGCTTTTAAGGTGAAAAAATTTGCCCATGGATGCTAATATGCATGTCTTTATATTTTTCCTTTGGCAATTTAGGGTGTGACTTCAGATGATGCGAATCATCGCACCAAATGCTTGTATAGAGAAAAATTGTATTGTTTCTTATGTCATTCGATCATGCTGTTGGAGGATTATCCTTGCTGGAATCACAGTATGGATCATTTAACTAATGGAATCACATTATGGATCATTTAACTAAGTTCAATAACCTGTTAACTGTTGTCATTGATAATGCAGCAAGAAAGGCCGAGTATTCCAGAGGACATATCTCCTGATCTTGCTTTTATCATTCAGTCATGTTGGGTTGAAGATCCTAACTTGAGGCCCAGCTTCAGCCAGATTATCCGCATGCTTAATGCATTCCTTTTCACCTTCTTACCACCATCAACATCTGTGCCGTTATCCAATACACTTGAGGCAGCAGCATCAAGTAATGGCACCATGACTGAGTTTTCTGCTCGTGCAAGAGGAAAGTTTGCTTTCCTTCGTCAACTGTTCACTGCTAAGAGGACAAGGAACTCTCAATGAGTGGGTAAAGTTTTGGAATATTTTCTTTTTTGTTCCAGCTCAAAGAATTTTGTGCTGTCATAGAGATATATGTTCAATGAAGGTGGTTAATTGATTAGATGATGATGGTTGGAAAGGAGGAAATGTTGATGAGGGTACTTGATTAGTTAATAAAAAGATGACTGGGGAACCAATTACATCATCTATTGACCTTGTTGTAAATAGGATACACGGATTTAGGGATATCTATGTCCATATTATTCTTGCCTTCTCCAGTCATAGTTATTATGATGCAACTTGGGATTCAATTTTCAGTTTTTATTATGATTGAAGTTGAAGAAATTGCTTTGCTAGATTGGCCATTGTTTCTGCATAGATATTTATCTCTACACAAGTCATTAAATGGACGTGCTTTTATCTGTTTAGGATTTGTTGTGTTTCTGCTTTATAGATGTAGTGGTTCCAAAGGTTTTGGCTTTTTAAAAGTAGTTATAATACCAGAATGCTTGTTGGATACTTCATATTTTTTATTGGAATGCTCAAATAGCAGCAAAGCTGACAAAGTGTTGTCGCCTGTCAGGATAAGCAGGTTGATGACCTGTGTGCTTTTTCTTTTCAGGGAGATCCAATAAATATTTGCTTTTATCAGGAAATTGTTTGTAGGGGGGATAATATGTATTTATGCAGAAGCATAGATTGCATTGCTTCAACTAGACTTAGGTAAACTAACTGACCAAATAACAATTCAGAAATGTATGGCCTCCTGTTTGTTTGTTGTCTTGTTGCAGGGGATATGAGATAGCACATTGCACTTACAGGAAAATAATAGATTTTTCTCCTGCTGTGATCTTGGCAACTGGTTTTTATGGGTATAATTAAATAGATCTGATCAATGTGATTCATGCTACAGTAGGGGGCTTCAAGCGAGTTCTGAGAAGAAATTGCAGTCAACGTAATTGACAATTTGACATGGGTATTTGATTATTTATGCATACCTTTCCCTAATGTCGGAGGAAGAAAAGAATGATTTCCTGTGTGATTCCAGGTTTGTGCAATTCAATCGCATGAGTGGGTAATCGGATTTAGTTTTAGATTGATTATTTGAAAATATGAAATCAAAAGAATTAGTTATGTTAAAATTTAAACTCTGGAATTGAATTGATAACTAATTTGATTTGAAATGTATAATTTAGATTTTAGTTTGGTTTGAACTTTAATATTAATTTTATTCGATTCGATTTGAAATTATTTGTTCATTTAATTAAAAAAAGATAAAAAAAATCAAATTATATTTAAGTTTGTAATATATATATATATATATATATATTATTTCTTTTTCAATTATTTTTATTTATTTTTTTAGCACAATTGGATTTATTCAATATTGCTAGTTATCTAACTATGAACGTAGGATCACCTTTTCTATCTCTTTTCAAGTAAATTCTTAGTCTACCATAACGTACAATTTTATCCTTAAAGTTTTAGAAACAAATAATGATATTTGTATGTTTTGTCATTAGTTTTTAGTTTTTTTGTCCAAACTAAGTGCAAGTACAAAAATGCCGTTATCAACTAAAACTAATCCTGGCTTCCTTCCTTCACCCTCTCATTCTAATAGTTTGTTCAACAGTCATTGAAAAAGGATTGAAAATTTCGAAAAAAAAAAATGCTCAAATCAATAATGAAAATGTAAATGATGAACCGAGCAGAGAGTATGCTTCGGCCAAACCGTTAAAGATGACAGGCTTGGTGAGGGCGGAGTGAGCAGGTGACGATGCTGGTCAATTTAAGCTAAAATCAATATGATTTGCATCTAATTCATTTTCTAGCCCACTATCATTTTTGCAACATCAGTCATAGAATAAGGAAAAGAAAATGCGCAAACAAAAAAGAAGAAGGACAGAGGTACTGGATCCGCCAGTCATCATAACGCCACGTCACCATATGCCAACTCTCCGATTTTTGGACTTATTATAAAAACGGTAGAGGTAATTGGTGATGGTTATTCTAAAATCGATAATCGATAATTATAAATGTAGATCTTGTTTGATTTGGTTAAATTTTAAATTTTAGTTCAATTTAATTTAAATTTAAAATTTATATTTTATGAAATTATTTATATATTATATAATTATAAATTATCAATATATACCAAGTTAATGAATAAACAACTTTCATAGTTAAATATTAAAAATTGTATTAACTAATATTTAATTATTTTTATTTTTTTATGATATTTATTCAAAGATATATATACAATGTATATATTTTAATATTATTTAAAAATATTTTAAATAACTAATACATAAACATATGACTTGAAGTATATTTACACATATATTTATATTATATAGTATATATAACTATATATATATAAATTATATATAATATATTTAAACATAAATAACTTATATGTAAGATATGTATATATATATATATATATATATATATATATATATATATATATATATATATATATATATATATAAAAATA
>CATIWR010222034.1:0-10306 GCA_949677035.1 Omphalea diandra | reverse complement strand
AAAATATCATTAATTCATAATTCAAAATTAAAAACTTCAATAATCATATTTTTTTTCAAAATAATGCAATGATAAATAGTTATCATTTTTTATGTGCATATGAAATAGCTAAAATTTATTTATTACAAATAATCAAATTATATTTTTATATTAATCAGTCATTTCTTAAGAGAAAAATAAATTTATTAAAACATAAATAGTTATATATTAATTTATTCAAATATATAAAAATTTAAAAATAAAATTAATCTTAGAGTCATTTCGTGAGAGTATATATAATGTATTTTAAAATTAAAATTTTTTATTAAGTGTTGTCTATTTATTTATAGAAATTTAAGATTCATAGACAAAAATGACATACAATAATTATTTTTTAAAGTAAATAAATTACTTAAAATATCTTAAATAATATTTAAAGAGAACAAAATGAATAATAAAAATGAAAAATAAAAATTAAGGCACATAAATACAAGATAAAAATACTACAAGTGTGCAATGATTAAATATTTAATTCTCATTTAATAGAAACATCAGATGAAATAATTTTATTTATATTTAATTAATTAAGTCTAAATTGATTAAATTTTTTAGTAAAATAAATATTTATATACAATAATAGATTAATCGGCCCTAAAAAATTATATTGGATTGAATTTTTATATTATATAATATATTTTAAAACAAAAATAGAGTAATTTTTATACTAAATAAATATTATCAAAAAAATTATTAAATTTTATATTATTATAAAAATACTGATACTATACAAAAGTGAAAATATACTATTTATATAAAATTAAAAAATTAAATAACATTTATATAATTTTCATTTATTTTTCTTTTTAAGTTTTTAAGATTTAACTATTATATATTTTTAATAAATTTATTTTTATCACAAGAAATGACTCATTAATATAAAGAAGTGATTTGATTATTTGTAAGAAATAATTTATAGCTATTAAATGTGTAAATAAAAAAGATAATAACTATTTATTATTATATTATTTTTAAAAAATTATGATTTTATAGGTTACACTTTGAATAATGCATTAATAATATTTTATAATAAAAATTTATAATAAATTATTTATCTAAATAAATTATATTTCAATTACTTAGAGTGAATATATTCAATTCACTTAGGTTAGATTTTTATATATTGAAAGTGAATCAAATCAAATTAAATAAGATTTTATATAATTTTTAGTTTTTTTCTTTTTTGAATTTAACTGATTTTTTTAAAAAAACTTCAGGTATTAAAATAATTATTTATTTATTTTTTAATAATCAAATATTGATTTTAGGATAGATTTGAAAAACAATTGAAGTTTGGGTTTTTTTGCTAAAAAATAAAGTATGGAATAAAATTTAAAAATACGCTAAAATTCAGGACTTTTTTTTTATAATAAAGCTTTTTAAAATAAATCAGGTTAAAATAAAGTCAAACTAAAATATGTTATAAGTCTAATAATGTTTAAAATTTAGACCTAATGGCATATATTAAAATAAATATTTTATACCTAAATAGATCTCAAATAAAAAATATTTGTCAATCATTGTTCTTTTTTCTTCTTTAGTTCTTTTTGCTATTGATGATAACATTAAATTATATACGTTTAGAAAAAGTCGTACAAACTCATGAAATATAAGAACATTCTAGTTGAATACTTTATCCAAAAATATTAAAGACACAATAATAATTAGATAATTTCAAGAATTGGACATTTTTTTACAAGAATTTCACAACATGATGATGATGGTGCATTTGGATTAATAGTCAATTGTTAAAAAGATGGAAGTGAATCTAACAACAAATAACAAATAGCAACGCTGAGGCCACTAAGGGATGTTCCCTTCATGCGCTAATAATATAACATATGAACAGAAAACCACTCGCTTATTGCAGGGAATGAATAGGGAAACCAACCCAACAACATGCCCTACTCAATTCTCATTTGACTACATTTATTTTACTTTATATTTCGAGATTATTTAAGTTAATTAATTATATATCTGTCTCAAGAAACAAAAGAACAGTTAGAAGCTGGTATAATGGGTGACACAATTCTTTAATTTTTTTTTTTATTTTTTTAAAGAAGAAGAAGATGGCGATACATCCCAACGACCCACCGCTGGTAAGGCCTGACCATAAGGGAATATTAGTGCAGACCTCACTGCATAACAGCCACAAAGAGATAGAGAGAGAATGGTGTCAGTCACTGACAACATTTCAGAATAGATTCCACAATAGGAGGGGAAATTACCCATTTGGTATGCAGAGTTCCAGTATATATTCAGTATTCACTACAAACCCTTTCTTAAGTATTAACCCATCCCATTTGCAAGAAGCTACTATTTTTTATTTCCGACTTCATATTATGTTGCTTTTGTATCCGATCAACTGAAAATTTCTTGTATACATTACGAGCTACATCCGGCCTGTCGACTCTTATTTATTTGCATGCTTTGCTTCTGTGTCTATTTTCGACTGATGAATTTTGCTATCCTCTTTACTTTAGATGATTACATAATCAAGTCCCTGTCCTTGAGATTTAACTTCCTACACTGCATTTATGTTCTTTGCTTTGGAATGTTTTGCTTGTCTATACATCTCAAAGATTAAAGTGTGCAAATCGCTTAAGAGATTCATTAATGGAGCTAAGTGTATGTATGATTTCACACTCTCTAACAATCCATATATAATTAGAAAAGTATTAGCGTTTGTTCGAATCTCAATAATGTAAAATCTTTCTCTTTATCACTTGCTAGTTGTACAATAATATTTGAACTTTCCCATAATCAAAACATATGTCCTTAGAAAGTGATACAATACAACCTATCCATATATAATCGGAAGCAAGCAAAATATGCAACAAATTGACAATTGAATGTGATTCCTATTCTTTTAGCTGACTTTATTATATTCATCAATCCAAAATGCATCTTCTTATGACTTTGTGAATAAGGCCTCCACGGCTTCTTCTTTTTCTTTGAGTCAAAAGAAATGGGCTCAACTAACTACTCTAATTAGGATGCTGGACATTAATATCACGATTTAGTATTCGAGCCAACAATGCTCGACATTAATATCACGAGTGAATTATTCACTCACTTTATGGTATAAAACTCTAATTCAAAGGCAAAGACAATGAGAATGAGAAATTTTGAATTGTATTAAGCAATTAATAATATTCGATCACTTTATTGCCTGGCTTGGTCGTGAGCACAAGCAATTGAGTTAGGACCAAGTCTATGATAACTAAATCATCAATTTAACAACTCTCTATATATATTAATTTCCTAACTCAAAGGTTTTTTTGTTTGGGGGGGGGGGGTTCAGAAGAGTGTATAGTTGTCCAAAGGAATGTCCCTTCCCACCAAAAATGTATGATACGAAAAAAAAAAAAACAAAAAATCACCAACTTTTTCGAAAGCAACAATGAACTGTCAAAGAAAGTTCCGGCATTCTTTTTGGCAATTGCGTTATTACCGGATCTCTCTCTCTCTCTCTCTCTCTCCCTCAGTTCTCCTTAAATAACCTCTAATTTTTATCATTAACAGTTAATTACTATCATTTAAAAAAACCCTTTCAAAGCCTAATAGTAACATGATGTGATTGTGAGAACACGCGCCTGGTAGTGGAGCGTGAGTCCTATGGTAGCTCCACACTGTGGTTGTGAGAGTGAGACAAAATGTATCCCACAGTGGCTTCCTGGCCCTGACAGTATTTGGGCCCATTCAGGGTCTCTATGTGCAAGATTCCCACGCCCACGATAAAGCGAGTGGGTGTTTGACCGTATGGTACTGGAATTTCTTATACCTCCTAATATATAAATAAATAATTGTAGTAGTAAGTAATCCCATTCTCCCTCTCTCTCTCTCGTCGTCTCCTCTTTTTGTTCTCTTCAAAAAATCTCTCTTTATCTCTATATCTTGAATTTCTATTTCTATAAATTTGTTATAGATATAACTAATCCAAGAATTTAAAGACGCCAAAGAAGGAGAAGAAGAAGAAGGAATGACAGCTCCAAACATGGCTACAATAACAGCATCGTTAGAGAGGTCTCTACAGAACTGTTCGCTTAATCATCATCAAAGTAGGGGAGTTATGCGAGGAGCAGGAGAGAGGTCTTCGAGCTCAGATGATGCAGAAACGCCACCGCTTCTGCTGGAGAACCAAAACAATCTAACACCAAACTCGTCATCTGACACAACTTTGGAGCTCAACTCTCATCTCTCTTTACCTTTCCATTGGGAACAATGCCTCGATTTAAAGGTACCCTTCTTTTTTTTTTCCCCCCCTTGGATTTTAATAAAAAGTCTTTTTCGTCTCTTATAGCTTCAATAAATGCAGATCTCTCTTTCTTTTCTTGTTTTCTCAGCTTATTTATTACTGTGTCTTTTGTTCTTCAATGCCCTTCTCTTCTGTGCATATATCTCACTACTGTTCTGATTATGAAATAGGGTTGTAGTTTATGTGTCCAAGACACTTTTTTTCCCAAAAAATAGAAAACCCTAAAACGGGAATTGCATTTTTTCTCCTTTTTGGCCTGCATTTCTAAAGCAAGCAAAAGGGCTGAAATTTTCAGGTACCAATTGAGTTTTGTTTCTTTGATGGGTAAATGCTATTAATTTGTTGAAAAGAATAGGGAAGGAAATGAAAAATATTTCAGGGTTTTTAGTTTTTACATTTATGGCTACTTTTTATCTTTAATTTGTATAACTGAGGACATTTAATTTATTCAATATTCAATGATATGAGGTAAAGTTGTTTGCTTGCTTTCTTTTACTACTTTTCTGGTTTTAGTAAGGTTATTATCTTTGGACGGTCAATGGCTAAACGTGCAAAGTAAGATTGAAATGATTCATTATAATAGCTTAATGAGTTGTGTTTTTTTATTTTTATTTATGCAGACAGGGGAGATTTACTATATAAACTGGAGGAATGGAATGAAAGCCAAAGAAGATCCAAGAGTAACACAAGAATACAATGGAGAATTCTACCCAGAAGAAGAAAATGATGAAGAAGAAGAAAAAGAAGGAGATGAAGACAGCTCCTGTGGCAGTGAAGAGTCATCATCAGAGTTTTTCCCTCCATCTTCTTCAAGAGAACATTATAGGGTGCGGCAAGAAGATAATGTCCTTGTTGTGGCAGGTTGCAAGAGCTGCCTCATGTACTTCATGGTCCCTAAGCGGGTTGAAGATTGCCCCAAATGTAGTGGCCAACTTCTCCATTTTGATGGATCTGAAAATGCCTCTCCTTGATTTCGATTTCTTTGCTCTCTCTCTTTTTTCTCCCCACTTTTTATGGTTTTTTATTCAAAGAACTCATTTGTGTTCTTGAAAGATGAAAGATTTTCTTTGGGTGGAACGATCATATGAAATGCGTGACAAATGGGTTAATTATTGTTAGTTACTTTACTATAATATTCTATCCAGTTCTCTCTCTTTCTCCCTCTTTGGTTTCCTGTGGCTGTTAAATTTTTTATTTTTTATTTTTTTGCTTCTTTGCTTTTTTATGTTTTGCCGGGGGGTGGGGGTGTTATTAAGAACGCCATTGAAGTCGCCAAATTTGAGTCCTTTTGCTAGGGAGAGAGTTCATTGGCAATTAAGGCCAATGTTGAAGAGAGAATATTTGGTAATGATTGGAACGTGTAGCTTTGCTTCTCAGTTTCTATTTACTAGTTTTTTTTTTTTAAATATGTTAGTAGATAATGCATGCTCTTTGACAATGGCTGCTAGTTATTATAATTAATTAGCTGATTGTATGCTTTCAAATTGCTTTATTATTTATTTATTTATTTCCTTTCTCCTTACCATTGTGTTTATAGCTGTAATATTCTAATCAGCAATAGCATTCATTGTTTGCCGGTGTGATTAAATATTGTCTTCTTCATTAATTGTTGTACAAGTAAACTTTCGTGCTATTGACAGATTCATGCATCAACATTTCAATTGTATGCGGAATTTGAGTTCTACGACTTTGAATTCAAAATGTTGGAATTAAGGTTAATGGAGAAAGACCTGAAATCATTAAAAATTTTAATTGAATTGTTGGATCGAACCTGTGCCAAAAAGGAATCTTTTGCCTTCCATATAAAGAGCGACCCAGATTATTCCATTCACATTATTTGCTTTCTCTGCCACTACTCTTAATGAAGCTGACAAAATTCAGAAAATATAATCTTGTTCACTTCCAATACAACAACAGCAAATTTAATTAAGTATGGTTGCTTATCACAATAATTTGTGGAATAAGTCATATCCAATACAGGAAAAATGAAACAATATGTTAGCCAAGTCTAATAGTTAAGGCTAATGAGAAATAATAAAGAATGAAGCTATAGGTTCCATCGATGGATTTTTCCTAATTATTGATTGCTTAGTTTCTCAATATTAAAGAATTTATATTTTGCTAATTTGTTTTCAAAAAATAATATCATATTATTTTTGAATTATCTTTAACTCTTGATAGAATAAACAAACTATTGCCAATACTAACTATTTATATACAATATTAAGCCGTATAACATAACATAGTTTGATTAGATAGAATTAACTGAGGCTATCAAGAAATTACAAATACATAGGCATCTTTAAAGCATTCTAATTACAGTATCTTTATATATAATTACATAATAAAATAAATAATTTACATGTAACATAAAACGTTTTACATATTTTTTTATCTTAATATGTAATTTTACACAATTATGTAATAGAATGAGCAATTTATATATAATATAAAAGATTTTACATATTCTCCATCTCAAAATATGAGTTATACTCAATATATGTAATTTCTAATTTGAAAAGTTAAAATAATATAATAAGACACTCTAGTTAGCCTTTTTTTATAGTTTGGTTGGTCTAGACTTAATTGGTCGAACTTTTAACTTATATTTTATTTTTGTTTTTTATTTCTCCTTCAACTGTAGGCCTTTTTCCTCTCTATATTGGTAAGGACTGATTGCAGAGCAAGAATTGTTATTTTTAGAAAGGATTCATTTTGATTATGGAAGCCTTATTTGTTTTTTTGGAAAAACCAACCTCCCTTAATCATTTGCCTTTTGGATGACAGATTTAAAATTAATACAGTTATTAGTGGAATACCTCTAAGTATTGTGATACTTCTTAGTCTATTTCTCCATTGGCGGTGAAGGCTTTGCCAGAATTGGATATCCTTTTTCAAAGACTAACTCAACGATATTAACTTTTTCATCGTCCAACTCTGAGCTATCATCATAGTCCACAATGATCATATAAAAATATTTATGATAAGTTCTTTTTTAGAATGCTTTCTTTTTATTTGACCTTCTACAACAATTGTTTGTAGCTTGTCGTCCTTAGAGCCAACTTAAAAATCTCTCTTAACATGTATCCTTTAAATATTTTCTAATCTCAAAATGAAGACCCTTTAGTGTAAGTGATATATTTTCTTTGTTTCATAATATTTGTCATTTTAGAAAAGTGTTTTTATTCCAATATAACTGTCATTATACCATACCAAATCAATCGTTATTAGTTTTTTTCCAAACTTACCCTTATCACTTCTTTCTCTCTCTCTCTCTCCTTTCTTTTGGTGGTAGAGTTTTGGTTAAATACAAACTAGAGGTATATTAGTCCATATTAATTAAGGTTATTCTTAGTTAATTACTTTTTAATTTATGTACATAACTGTAAAATGATAGATATTGTGAAACAGAGGGAGCATAGTGTATATACGATACTTGAGTTTGATACTAAACTTGTACCTTCTTGAACCTCAAGAGAAATTTTTTAATCTTTACCAACCAACCATAGAATTTAAGCTAAATTATTTAGAGATTTAATGAGAGGTAATCTATAAAACTCAGTATGTAACTTCTGTTTTATTTCCTTGTAATTAATAATAAATCTGACTAGAAAATTAGTATACCAAGTAAAAAAATAGTCTTTATTAATAAATTCCTAAATTACCTTGGCTTTCAAAAATTTTACACTGATTCTTCTCTATATCTAACCAAGAATAAAGCAACATATTCTACAGTTAACTCATTCCCTTCACCAAAGAAAAAAGTGAATTTTGGTATCTTATAACCACTAAGGATATAACTTGTCTACCACTTAGGATATGGTTTAACATATCACAGATTAATGGTTAGTCGCATATCAACTTTCATCTTCCAGGGCATCTAACAATGCATTTTTCTCTAATTCGATTATCTTTTAGTCATATTGTGCTTTCTTCTGTCTAATCCTTCCATTGTTCCACTTGTCAAATGTGTAATATTACCAACAACATCATAAGTGAAAAATATAACCTTATGGACCTAATAGTGCTTGTGAATATGTAGTTCGAGCCTTATATTGCTACTGGTAGTGCATTTGCGGTGATTGGTATGTTCGATATATGGTTGGATGAGGAGTCAATTGGCCACGCTCATAAGCTTGAGACAACCTAACTGCTTTTTCCTGAGGATGGCTAGCAAAAGAAACCAAAAGAATACCTTAGCCTGGTATAATTGGTCTCCTTGCAATCTCGATAGATTTAAATTCTTTCTAAGAGATTACCACTTTGCTTCTTCTAGTCCCTAAAGATTTTGTTGGAAATCTTATATTAAAGCTTGAAATTGCCAACCTTCCAGTAACATCGTCAATTAGTTGATACATTGATTCATTTGGTTTAGATCTAATTTAATATCTCTTCAGGTAGCCTTGTTGTACGAATGTGTCCGGTCAATTGTATTGCCAAAAATTATATGATTTTAGTTGATTTCTAACTAATGGTTATAGGATAATTCGGTGGTTGCTAACGTTGTTGGCTGTAGGAAGCAACATAATTTACTGAGTTATCCCTCACTCAGGAGTTATCAGCCATTATTTTGTCTTGAACACTAGTGTCTATAAGATTCACATGGTCATTTATTATTGGAAATTTTCAATTGATATTTTCTCTATGTAAATTTTGTGAATCAAAAGGTCATGGATGTCAAATATAGTTTATCATGAATCTTGCGTCTGGAGTTTTTCGACTTAAGATACAATATAACCTCTATCAGTTAATAGTGTCGGGACCCAGAGAAATGATTATAATAAAACTACAGTGTTATTTACGTTATTACATTATAATGACATAATTAATAATTTATCGTTATGTAGAATTCACCAATGATAAATTAAGCGAGATATTAATTAATCAATAAATTAAAAAGTTATTAATTTATCAAAATAACTATATTCCACTTCTAAATTGGCAAGAAGATTATTATGAGCATGATTCAAAATAATCATATATAATGAAAATGAAGATTATGTAATTGTACTCTGGAGCTTGTCTCATGAAAAGAAGCAATCTAAGCGATAATGATATTAAATAATTTCTTCTTAGAGTATGAAAATATTATACCAACTGCGTTGTGAAAATTAAAGATAATAATTTGACATCAATTTCAAGAAAAAAAACTCATATTTTAATGAAATATAATATATTGAAAAATTATGAATTATTAATATATCAGGTGGACCGGTAAGGATTTTTCTATAATATATTATCTTATAAATTTAGTGAATTATTAATTTAGCACATTGACTTAAGTCAAACTAAATAAAATATTATTGAAAAAGAGATTATGTACATATAAACTACCACATCAACTAAGGAAAAAAAAAAGAGGAGAAAATAAAAAATTTTGAAAAATAAAATTTATCAGTGTTAGGCATATTTCCTAATAATAATAATAACAACCCTTTATATAAGACAAATAAATTATAAAATTCTAACTCTACTAGTACAAGATAATTCTATAGTAATTATAAATTATAAAATTCTAACTCTACTAGTACAAGATAATTCTATAGTAATTATAAATATATAAAGGCTAACTGAATCGATAACCGCTCAGAATGGTTCGATTTTAAAACATCTAATAATATATATCAAACAATGAGTAGAATTGCTACCAAGTGAAATGCATGTACCATTGATAAACTAAATTTAAGGTCATCAATTTGGTTAACTAAGAAGTTATTTGACAATACAATTCAACACTTAATATTAATATTTTAAACACTTAATTTTTTAAAAGCTGTTTGATAATCTTATTTATCAATTACTGAAAATGTTTAGTTCAATTGAAATTCTCTTAAAATAATAAATTAAAATTTTTAACTTAAAATTATCAGTTAATAGTTTAACCAAAATAAATTAAAAAGATCAAGTTTACTAGATTCATCAAAAACAACATTCATAGATTCTTCAACTACCATTGTACTTTTGTTAAAGACTCTATATGTTTTACTTGTGGTGGAATAACCTAAGAAGATT
>CATIWR010221923.1:0-16912 GCA_949677035.1 Omphalea diandra | reverse complement strand
ATTTATATGAGACCTAAGGCTACAACTTTTATGTTTTTCACTTTCCCCAATTCCTCTTCTAGGGTTATGAAATTGTGGGTGAAAAATTCTGCTCTAACAGCAAAATCAACAGAATCAGCTCTTGTTCCCTTGGATTACAACTACCATCCAAGAGCTCTACCACAATTACTCCATAATTCTCACTAACCATGCAGGATTAACATGTCTTGAGAGATTAATTTCTGTTGAGAAGAAGATAAATTACTTACCTATTGTCCCAGAATTGGAAAACCTTTGGCAGCCCACATTTCTTTCTCTCATTCTTCTTCTTCTTCCTTTCTTCCTTTCTTTCTTTCTTCCTTAGCTCTCTCTCTCTTTCATCTGATGTATTTTGACCTTATCTCCTCTCTTACCAGCCCATAATGGCAGATAATTATAAATTGTATTCTTACTATAATAGGACAAAAGATTGGTGGCTTGTTCCTATTGGTTGAAAGTTAAACAGTTTTGCTTTTAGTCCTTTTTCTTCATTCATTCATCACTTTCGTCCATTCTCTAATTTCTAGATGCCCTTTATAGTTTTAGATGAGCTCTCAAACACCATTATTTATGATGTCATAATAAGCACACAACATGAAATAATTTCTCATATAACTATGCAAACACTGCATATATGTTCAAGCATCCCAAATGCAACGGTGCAATTGTCATTGTCGTGCTTTTACAATTCACATGTCTAAATAATTATTTATCCTGTGCATATGTTCATGTGAGATTTCATATCATTTGATACAGTGCATATGCTCATATGTGATTTCATATCATTTGTGCAATGAATATAGTCATGTGATAATGCCAAAGAATAGGGATAGGGATGTTACAATAATTATTTCCAAAGCATATGCATTAACTCATTCATTGAGCAAGAAGTATTAAAGTGAAATAACATCAATAAAATTATCTCATGACATCTCATTATCATTAAAAGACCCTTCTTCATTTTTTTAAACACTTAATATATCTTATATTACAACATAGTAAATCTTACAACAAAACATACGTGGCAAAGAAAAAAACAAAACAAAACAAAACAAAACACTAAAAGACTGCATGCTGGCCCAACCACTATTAGATTGCTAAACAACAACTTCAAATATAAATTAGATACAATCTTTGGTCTACTCTTCCTAAAAAAAAATTAAATGCAAAAAAGTGAGTATGCATACTTAATGATTCTTCAATCACAAATAACATAACAAGCATTTAAATAAAAGTCATCCATCATCCATCCATGCATGAAATAAAGAATTTCTAATCTTTAATAGCACACAGGCTATCAAATGTTATTACCATACAGACTATCATGTGTTGTTGCCACATAGGCTATCATATATTATTGCCACACATGCTATATGATATCATTACCATACAGGCTATCAAATGTTGTTGCCATACACGCTATCATATTTTGTCGATATATAGGCTATCAAATTTTGTTGTCACACAGGCTACAGGATATCATTGTCACATAGGCTATCAAATGTTGTTGCTTCGCTAACATTATCATGTAATAGTGTTTCAACAATTCATTCAGTATTTTAACAAGATTTTGCCATTATAATGGGTAATAACAACACCCATCAACTTTGCCAAATCATATTACCACATACATTCATTCTCAAGCTATAATCAATCAACATTTCATAAAAATAAATATTTCAAAATCTAACAATCCTTTTTATCAACATATCCATCAATATCATTAAACAACATTTCAATCCATAAAGTATAAGATCATAGCATTTAACTAATCGCAAGTTTAAGTACCATAACTACTTATCTTTATTTCCAAGTTATTAAGTTATGGATGGTCCTGGCTTATTCCTAATATTATCCTCAGTTCCTTGAGCATGGAAATGCACTCAATCAATCCATGGAGATGAACTAAGATTTTTATCTCTTTTTGCTTGCGTACTCCATAAAAATATCATGACATTTGTAGGCTTTTTCTATAATTACTTTTGCATCACACGTTCAAATGACCTAATTCTTTTTTATACTTTAACTAGACATATATTAATACAACATATCCAAGACACAACCTAAAATATGTGCTAAATAATTTATAGTGAATTTTATAAATTTGCCCTTGTTATTATTGTAATGATATGCTCAATAGACCCATATACTTAGCCATATCTCAGGACATAGATGACTAGTTGAAAAACTATTTTAAAGCCCATTAGTCAACTTATAAAGGAACATTTTTCATGTTTTACACTTTCTCTAGTTCAAATTCTAAGATCCTCAAAATAAATAGGCAATCTCAGACTTTGCAGGTATGATGAGGTTTAGAATTAGGCCTAATGAACGATCCATATCTTGTAACACATAAAATATTAAGCAAAACTACATTTCATGCATTTAGATGAGACATAAAGCTATAAATTTTTTTTCACTTCACCTAATTCCCATGCTATGCCCATAAAATTCTTTAAAAATAGAACTAATAGACTGAGTAGGTTTCAATAGAAATTAGTCACAATCGAGATGTAATATATCTTCAAACACCATTTATTTAACAAAATTATTTTATGGACAATTAGATGACACATAAAGATGCAACTTTCATGTTTTTCACTTTATGTAATTCACCTTTTAGAGTTATGAATCATAGGTAAAATAGTCTCACAATTTCTAACTACAATTGCTTCTCAACATGAATTCTAACTACAATTACTATATAACCCCTCTAATTATTCGTGATTAATATTCCATTGATAAGTAATTTCATGGGGAAATAAATATAAAATCACATACCCTTTGCCAAATATAGAAAATCTTAAGATATCTTCCTAATTAACTTCTTCTTCTCTATTTTTTTTTTCTTCTTCTTCTTCATATTTCCCATTTACATATAGGAACAGGTAAAAGGGGCAACTTACCTACCAATGCCTAATGTTCCACCTTGATCTGTTGGTAGGTTAAACAACTTTATACAAACTCAGATTATATCATTCATCATGGTTGACCACCAAAAATGTGACTATAGGTTTCTACACATTTTTTAACATATAGGGTGCATAGCATATGATGCATTGTGTGCCTCCTCCATAATCTCTAATCCCAAGCCATGAACATCTAGTTCATAAACTCAACTACCCATCACTATTATGCTAACATCTCTTATTGAAAAATCTATCTTCTAACCTTTATGTATCTTTAATTAAGGATACTTCCTCTGACTTTCTTTAATTTTATCATCTATCACAGGCTTTAACTAAAGTGTAGCATTTAAAGCTATCACGTTCTCAAACTCAAATTTGACATTTAAAGAACAAAATTAACCAAATATGTCAAATTATAACCAACCATACCAGCAGCAACATCTAAAGCCTTTTAACATAAAGTATCAGCAATAATATTAGCCTTACTTGAATGATAATCAATATTGCAATTATAGTCCTTCAACAATTATATCATTTTTTTATGCCTAAGATTTAATTCTCTCTGTGTTACAAAAACATTTCAAGCTTTTATGATATGCCGGAATCTAAAATGTTTATCCACATAATTAATGCCTCCAAATTTTTAAGGCATGCACAATGGCTATAAACTCTATGTCATATGAAAGATAATTCAAATCATGATGCCTTAGCTATTGAAAAGCATAAGCTATCACTTTTCCTTGCTTTATCAAAACACAACATAACCGCTATCTTGATGTGTAACATCCCTATCCTCATTCATTAGCATTCTCACATGAACATATTGATTGCATAAATGATTTATAATTCGATATGAACATATGCATCTGATAAATGATCATTTATAAGTGAATTTGATAAGCATGATGATGACACTTACACTATTGCATTTAGGGCACTTAAACAAAGTTGTGATGTTTGCATAGTTACATGGCAAATTATCACATGTTATGTGTATGTTATAATATCATCAATAATGTTGTTTTAGAGCCTATTTAAAAGTATAAGGAGCATGTGGGGATTAGTAGATAGATGGAGGTGATGAAAGGGTGAAGAAGAGGGAATAAAAGAATAAAATTGAACTTCCAACCAATAGTAGTAAGCCACAATGATTTTGTCTTATTATAATCGGTATACAAATTGAATTTTTAATCCTTAAAAGCACATTATAGAGGAAAAATATAAGGGGAAACATAAGAATAAGAGAGCTAATGAAGGAGAAGAAGAAGAAAAAGAGGAATAATAATAATAATAATAATAATAATAATAATAATAATAATAATAGGAAGAAAAACTATGTTAGCTAAGAAGAAATCCTAAGATTTTCTAATTTATCTTCTTCCAAAATGAAATTACTTCCTCATAACATACTAAACATGCATCATTAGTAAGAATTATGGAGTAATTTAAGGTAAAGCTCATGTATGAAGGTTGAAGCTTAAGAAAAATATAGCTAATTATGTTGGTGTTTGTTGTTGGAGCAGCTTATTGCACCCATAAATTCATAACACTAAAAGAGGAATTATGGAAAGTTAAACATAGAACTTGTATTTTTATGTCTCATCTAAATGTATGTAAAGTAGTTTTGCTTAATATGTGTGTTTGTAGAGCTACGGCTCCTTGATTAGAATAGTTCATAACCTGTTGAACTCTCCTCAGTCTCGTTGTTTTATATATTTTGAAGACTTTATGTGCTGATTTAGACAAAATGTAATGTACAAAATTTGTAAGGTTATATCCCCTATAAATTCTTGTGAAACAGTTTTGGTTAGTTTGTTGTGTGGTAAGAGATATCGCTCTTTAATTGTGACTAACTCTAAACTTGATGAAATTTGTTCTATCTCTTAGTTTTATTTTTCAAGAATTTGATGGTCATAAAATGGGAGTTTGTTGAAGTTCTGAACTTAAAATTTGTAGAGCTATGTTTCATATAGTTTCCAATGAATCAGTTTTGCTAAGTATATTGTGGGTGAAGAGATATTGCTCCTTTATCAAGACTGATTCTCAAGATGTTGGAACATGCTCATCTTGAGATTTATTATTTATTTTGATGACCTTATAAACTGTATTGGATAATGTTTAAAATATGAAAAATGTTACTTTATGTGTTTTATAACTGATTGAAATTTTTTTTGCAATTGAATATATACAATTAGAGATATGGCTAATATTGTAACACCTTATCAAACTGAGATGACATTGAAATGTGGCAGAATTCATAAATTCATCATATTTTTTATATGCTTTATATTGACCTAATCTTTGAATATGTGCTATCGATATGTCTTTAGTTTAAGTGAAAAAAGAACCAAGTCATTTGGATAAATATAACAAAAGTTATTACAGTTATAGAATAGCAAGGTTAAGCTATCATATAAGAAAAATAAGCTTAAGTACTTGACCCACATGCATGGAACATGAGCATAGTTGCATATCAAGTATACAAACTCATTTTTACATATATATATATATATATATATATATATATATATATATATATATATATATATATATATAATCATATATGCATCAAATTTGATGATCTCAACATATTGATAAAGCCCAATAGAGACCTTTAGACCTACCATAAAGGTTGGTTGCATCAAAGGTGAGTAAAGCCATAATTAGATTCTAATGTGTATGTGTGATGATTTTATGATATCGTTGTGCTCTATTATGTGTATATGTGATTGAATTGTGAAATTTTATATGTGAAATGAGTTAAGTGAGAATTATATTATCTTAATGATTACTCAGTAGACTATTGTGAATGAACATTTGTATATGGAACTAAATGGATGTTGTGACCAACTTGTTAAATACTTGCAAATCACTTAGAAAAGGGACCAATATGTCCTATTGGCATATGTTATTGATCAAATGATTCACTTGTTATATTCTAAACAACAAAATCAAATATCACTTCAATCACATGAATTCTCGAGAATAATGTTTATCTTGTAAGGTTACGACAAAATCAATTTATTGCATTTGCATAGTCAATTCTTATACTTTTAATGTATCCTAATGATATTTGATTTTTGTTTATGCCATAAGAATCTTATTATTATTTTTATTCATTATGACATAACTCACCAAATTGCAAATATGTTTTTCATATACTGAAGCATAAGGTTTAGGTACTTTGAAGCATAATGTTTTACATATAGACATATAGAGCATTGGTCGTCAGCTGAATTCCAACTCTCTCTCTCCTTATGTCATGTACATATACCTAGATAGGAATCAATTTGTATTCACCAACCTTGATCATTTGTTAATATATATATATACATTAAATACATGTTGGATTGTGTATGTATGATGAGTTAACCTTTATACATATGAATTTTTAAACATGAATGCCATAATTAGTAAATAAAAATGGATGTTACAGTCTTTGGTATCAGAGCAGGGATAGGTTCCATAGAGACATACATATGAACATGACATGACTCTTACATTATTATGCATTATCATTTGGCATAATTTTATATGTTCTATAAGGCATTAGCAGATAGTAGTCATGGTAATACCCATGACTCACTAAGGAGATGGGAGTCAACTGATTTGCATTCCATAGAAGCATCATACTAACCATTAAGAGATCAACCTGCTGATAGAGTTAGATCTCCTATATATTCTCACAAACAACACATATCTCATGGGCAACCATATTAGAGAACTAATAAATAAACAATGCAAGGTCTAGAAAATCAAAGAGAAATAAGGTATGACAAATTAAGAAAATAAGGTGCAGTTACCATAGATCCAGTAGTGGCAGAGAAATGGCTCAAAAGAATACAGAGAGTTTCGAATTTGATGAAATACACTCCAAAAGAAAAGTTTGATTACGCAGTGCTGCTATTATAGGGGGATGCATATGATTGGTGGGAAACCATTCCATGGAGTGATGTCCAGCCTCTAAGGCCTACATAGGATGATTTTTTTCAAGAATTCAATAATATTTGCATGCTAAAAGTGTACAAAGATGATAAAAAAAAAAGGGAATTTATAAATCTGAAGCAGGGAGAGATAACTATTGCAGAGTATAAGGTAAAATTTAATATGTTATCTCATTACCACTGACAAAGATAAATGTTGAAAGTTTGAAGAGGGACTGAGATATGAGATCGGAAGTAAGATCACTACTATAGATATTGAAAGTTATACCAAGCTAAAAGTTGTTGCAATCATAGTGGAAATATTAGAAAAAGAAAAGACAATGTAATGAGTTAAAAGGGTGCCTAGTAATTTATAGGATATTTTAATAGAATGGAAGGAAAATATGGAGATTATATGCCATCACAATCCATTGCTAGGGGTGGTTACTCTAGCTATAAAAGGAGGGGATTAGGAGTTTCATCTTATGTAGGCAGTGGTCATGGCCAAGTTATGCAACAATGACCCTCATGTGTACATTATGGTAGGCAGCATATGGATGAATGTAGGAAATTGACTGGTGAGTGCTACTGTTATGGGTTTTTTTATCATATGATTTGAGATTGTCTATTGTCTTGAAATATCTAGAATGTTAGAGAGGGGTAGAAGTAAAGCTACATCATAATCCATAGTTGAAGTTTCAAAAGCAAGTGGAGCTAGGGCATCATTGGTAGGGGTAAAGGTAGAACAACCACAACTGGCTAAGGTATGAGCATATCAGAAGGCCAGAGTTCTAGAACCTCAACATAAGCTAGAGTATTTGCCTTGACGAGGCAATAAGCCATCACTAAATAACATAAAGCACCTCATGGTGACACACTATGTCTGATGAATCCCTTTTCAAGTAATTCCTGCAATTGGATCTTCAATTCTCTCAACTCAACTAGAGCCATTCAATAAGGTGAAATGGATATCAGTGTTGTTCCTAGGACTAACACTCTGTTAGGTGGTAAATCAGTAAGTCAACTAGAAATATATTTGGAAACTCATTTACTACTTGAATATTCTCAAGTAATTCATTTATAAACCTTGTGTCTACTGTATGTGCAAATAATCCTAATAAAAACCTTTAATCATGAGAAAAGCCTTGATATCATAAACTAGACATATAGGTATAATTTGTTTTTCCCTTTGAAACACAACCCTTATCTGATTTAAAGATTTCACAATAACTTCCTTAGTAAAACAATTCATAATTGCATAATATTTTGACAGCCAGTCCATACCTCGTATCAGATCAAATTCATAGAGTGGCAAAAGTACTAGATCAACATTTAACTCAATGTCATCAATGTGAATCACACAATCACAACATACCTTGTCCATAATCATCACATCTCTCAAAGGAATACTGACAAATAGGTTACAACTTAAAAGTTGATGGTTACTACGGGCTACCTGATTGCTGCGAACCATCCAAAGTCTACAAAACTTTAGTAACATAGGAATTTGCAGTGAATGTCGCGCTAGGGTCGTGACCACGACTTTCATAGTGATAATAGAGGGAAGCTAAGCCACAACCACAACGTACAAGGTGTCTGTTGAAAGATCAAATATGGTGAAGGCAAAAAATCAATCATGACTGCGACTCAAGGAGTTAAAGTTTCCTTTTTAAACAGAGGAATTTGCGGTCTCAGTTACGCCCAAGCCTTACGTATCTTGCGACCACGACTTTTAAGAGTGGTTAGAACACAATGGCTATATTTTCCTTGACAACCAATGGCAAGCTGACATGTGGACTAGCGGTTTGACACAAAAGGGATTTTCCACCGAAATTTTTAGCTCCACAATGGGAATTAGAAATTCACGACTACAAAATAAGAGTAGTGACTGCGACTTCCATCTGACAAGCATTTAATGCTAAATATGCCTAGCACATCTTAGAGACTTGTTGATAGTTTTAGTCCAACGTCTCTTTGGTGGACATGAGCTATAAATACTCTACCATACAGATGTAAATGTAAGAGAATTCATTCATTAGTAACCAATGTCTTGCCAATTTGCTACTCATTTCTTTCAATTATCATTTATGTGTTTATGATTATTTGGTGTGAGCAATAAACACCATTGTAAGAGGTTTTAATGTGAGCCTTGAAAACACTTGTAAGAGGTTTTAGTGTGAGCCTTGAAAACACTTGTGAGAGGTTTTAGTGTGAGCCTTGAAAACACTTGTAAGAGGTTTTTGTATGAGCCTAGAAAATACAAGGTGTAAGGTTATTGTGTGAGAATTAAATACAAATTGTAAAAGTTTGGTGTGAGCTTGAAAACACCTATTGAGTTTAGTGAAATAACCAATTATAGAGAATTAGGGAGTGGACGTAATGTTAGTTAACACCAGAACCACTATAAATACTTGTGTCAATATCTTTCTTCTCCTATTGATCCTCTTAAACACATTAAACCTCTTATTAATTTTTAAATTAAACACCAATTCAACCCCCCTTTTGGTGCCTTAGGCTAACATCATGTGATTCAAGTGGCATTTGATTTTTCTAGCCATAATATAATAAGTGAATCATTTGATCAATAACATGTGACAATCAGACATATTGGTCCCTTTTTCAAGTAAGTTGTAAGTTTTTGACAAGCTAGTCACAACATCCTTTTAGTTTTATATGCAAGTGTTCAATCACAATGGTATACCTAGTAATCATTAAGATCATATACTTTTCACTTGACTTATATTCATATGTAAAATGTCTTAATTCAATCACATATACATGTAATAGAGCATAGCCATATAATTAAATCATCTCACATGCACATTATTCCAATTATGGCTTTTACTCACCTTTTGATGCGACCAACCTTTATGGTACATTTGGACCTCTTTCTTAGGCTTCCACAAAGTTTTTGGATTGTAACATTTGGTACATATATCATTATAAAGTGCCAAAATGAGTTTACATGTATGGTATGCAACGATGGTCATGTTTCATGCAAATGGGCCTAGTATTTAAACATATTATTCTTATGTGGCAACTTGACCTTTCTAAACTGTCATAAAAATAACTCGAGATATACTCATCCAAATGATGATTTTGTTTCAAATAAACTAAACAAATACTCATACAATATACCATAAAGAAAATATGGTTAATTTTTTAATCTGCCCTATTTCAATGTCATCTCAGTCTGAGTAATTCTTACAATTGTAGGTAAATCTAAAATTGTACAAGTCCAATTGCAAAAATCATTTACCGAAAGATACATATCACATATAGGAACATTCATCATGCTTTACACATTGTCAAATTCAGTCTATAGTGTCACAAAAATAAATGGTCAATCTAAGGGTGAGCAGGTTTTCAACACATTGAGAATTAGTCACAATAAAGGAGCAATATCTCATCAACCATGATATATTGGGCACAAATATTTTACAGTCTTGTATATTAGACCAAAATAGACAAATTTCAATTGGAACATCACCAAATTCCCATTATATGGCCATCAAAATCTTTAAAAATTGAACTAAGAGATGAAACGGGTTTCATCAGGTTAAGGGTCAGTCATAATAAATGAGGTATATCTCTTTCCACATAATAAAGTAAGCAAAAATCCTTCATAAGAATTTAAAGGAGATATGACTCTATAAATTTCATATTTTGAACTTTGTTTGAATAAGCACATAAGGTTATCAAAATATATGAAAATAACTAAACTGAGGAGGTTTTGGTTGGTTGTGAACCAGCCCTAATGAAGGAGCCATAACTCTTCACAAACACCAAATTAAGCAAAACTATTTCACATGCTTTTAGATAGGTTATACAGCTACAAATTTTGTGGTTTACACTTTCCTTATTCTTCTTTTAGGGCTATGAAATCATAAGTGCAATAAGCTGCTCTAACAACAAAAACAACATAATCACCTCTATTTTTCTTAAGCCACAACCTCTATACATGAGCCTCCACCTCAAATACTCTATAATTCTTTTTAACCATACATGATTAATAAGTCATGAGGGATGAATTTCATGTCGAAGAAGATAAATTAACTTACCTCTTTTCCTAAAACTACAAAATCTTATGGTTCCTTCTTAGGCATCTTACTCTTATCCCTCTCCTTCTTCTTTCTCTTCTTCTTCCCTTCTTTCTTTCTTCCTTAGCTCCCTCTTTCTTCTATTACTCCTCACACTTATCCTCTCTACTATGCTCCTAAAGGATGAAAAATTCAATTTGTTAAGCTATTCTAATACTACAAAATCATGGTGTCTCATTTCCATTGGTTGGAAGTTAACTATTCCTCTTTTAGTCCCTCTTTTTCACTCCATCACCTCCAGCCATCTCCTAATCCCTATATGCTCCTTGCACTTTTAAATAAACTCTAAAAAATTATTATTTATGATGTTATAACATGCACACAACATAAGATAATTTTTTATGCAACTATACAAACATTACATATATGTTCAAGTGTACTAAATGCAGTGGTACAAGTGTCATCGTCATGTTTATCTAAGTCATGTATTTAAATGATCATTTATACAATCGATATGTTTATGTGGGATTACAAAACATTTATGCAATAAATATTTTCATATGAGAATGCTAATAATTAAGGATATGGATGTTACATTATACTTCTTGTAAAAAAAAAAAAAAAAGAGGAAAGTATGTATCGAGCCACAAAAAGGAAAAGCAATAAAGGTGTTATGACCATGTCACAAAGTAAGAAGTATAAGTTGTGCACATACATTACTTCACCATACTTCACATCATTCATATAGCTAATGTCTTAGCAACCATTCCCTTGCTTTGGACTTGACCACTTTTTTGTTAGCCTTACACCTAAGCCTTACATTACAAGCTTTAAAAAGACCTCATGATCTTAAGATTGGTAATGATATATTTTAATGGAGAAGGGTGGTTTATTTTTACTTATGGCATCATGTGATTCTTATAATAGAAGTGGAATTTTTTCAGAACTATGCATGAAAGAAAGTCAAAATATTGCATGAAAAATGAAGTTAAGGCTCACACACACATTTTTTTTTTTTTGTCTGAATGATTAAAAGCAACACATGTTTAAATTTTAAACAAATTTTTGAATTAAGTCATCTTGCTTATGAAATGAAATTCATTATTATAGCTGAGAAAAATCTTCTCTTTAAAATCTAGCACTTGATCTTAGTCATAGAAATTGTGATATTTGCATCTTAGAAACTTATCATTGCTTATGGATAAACAAGAGTTCAAGTTTGGGGGAATTTGTTTAGTCTCTTAATTATAGTACTTTAAACATATTTCCATCCAAATTTATGAAGCATTGCTTAATTTATGCCCTAAAATTTAACCTAATTGAAGTTATTTTATGTTATAAGCAAACAATCAAAGAAAGAAGGTAATTGGAAGAAATAAGGGATCAAGGCATGGTCATGCCTCACTAAGGGTGAAAGACCATCAAAATAAAGCATGGCCATGTTCCCAAGTGCATGGTCATGCCTTCATTAGAAGAACAAAGCTGACCAAGGCAAAAACATTCAACACAACCATACACATGGTTGTGCACGTGAAGGGAAACTCGAAGGTAACAATTGCAGGAAGACACAGCCATGCACATGGTCATGCACATCCTTAAAATTAGAATCGCAACTAATATTCGAAGGAGATTTGTTTTCCTTTGGAACATATGCAAGATTCCTTATATGAGAGGATGTTTAAAGGAGTATTTAATGAGAAATGATAACAAGAATTAAGGCATGAGGGGATAAACAAAATAAGGGATCATTCAGGCTTGGATTACATCAAATTTCTAGAGAGAGAAGGTGCAAAGAATTCAAGCATTCAAAAAGGAGTGATGACGAGTGCGTGCTATATAAAAAAATTCATAAGTTGTAAGTGCACAAATCATAAATAATAAAATGCACTTTACAAGTATGGATATCATTCCAACAAGGATCGAGTTCAAGTACTAAGTATTTTGTTCCTTGTATTATCTTGAGATTCAATAATAAAAGATAATTTTAATTGAAACTAATGCAAATTAAAAATACTAATAAAGATGGGAGGTAATCAATGGATACCAATAGTTAAGGGTTTATCTTCACTTGATAACCTTTTATGGGTCCCTTAAGCCTTATTTAATTGGTTTATGCAATAAGTACTACTATCAAGTCACTAATGGGGACAATTAATCCCTTTCGAGTAAAAATTGACATGCAAGAACACGTTAGCTAAAGGTTCCTCAACTTAAAAGTCAAACATCATGTAATTGCCTCTAACTTCAAGACTCGAGAGATATCAATGATTTGTTAAGGTTCTTTAACTTAATAACTAAGTAAGGGAATTGTTGAAAGCTCCATTTCATGAAAGCACCTCTCAATTATCGATTCACGAAACTAAGATGATCAATGGTGAGTTGATCAAACAATAAATACACAATAATTGTTAGTATCTGAAACAATACATAATAAATACAATTTGTCTTTCCCCTTGAAACACAAACTTTGTTTGATTTGAAGATTCTAGTCTAACTTCCTTAATAAAACAATTCACTATTAAATGATGTTTGGTTAACTAGTCCATACCCAGTATCAACCAAATTTATGCAGTGCAAATACAATTGGATCAACATTCAACTCAGTGTCATCAATGCAAATCACACAATCACGACATACCTTATCCACAATCATGACATCTCTCAAAGAAGTACTCACGCATAGATTAAAACCTAAAGGTTGATGTTCACTACACAATTAGGATGCCATGTTTAATGAAATGAATGAATATGTAGAGCTAGGACCAAGTAATACATCAACTTCTAAATCATGGATAAAATTTTACCACTAATAACTTTTGGAGCAACAATGTTTTCTTACATAGTCAAGGCAAATACTCTAGCATGTGTCAAGGATCTAGAACTTTGAACTTTTAATATGCTCATACCTTGAATAGTTGTAGTTGTTCTACCGCCACCTCTACCCCTGCCAAATGATACTCCAACTCCACTACCTTTTGAAACTTCAATAGTGGACTCTGATGTAGCTCTACCTTTGCTTCCCTCTAACATTCTAGATCTTTTAGGATAACCTCTAAGCATATGATCAAAAGAACCATCAAAGTAATAACTATTACGTCAGTTTCCTATATTCACCCATATATTGCCTTCCATAGTATACACATGATGGTCGTTGCTGCATAGCTTATTCATGACCCATAACAGCACAAGATGAAACTTACCTCTTGCCTTTATAGCTAGAGTAACAACCCCTAGTACAGGACTATGATAGCATATAATCTCCACATTAAACTTTATTTCTACTAAAATCTCCTATAAACATAGTAGGCCCCCTTTTTACTTAATGCACTATCTTTTCTTTTTCTAATCTTTCCACCCTTTGCAGTCGTGATTTTGCTCATAATCTCGTATCTTAATCTCTCTTTAAACTTTCAAAATTTGTCTTTGTCAGTGGTCATTATAAAGGATGCATAATGAGATAATTATTAAATTTTACCTCATACTTTGTAACGACCATTTTCATTTACAAAACTCATAGCATCCATGTCCGAAAATACATATGCATAAAGGTTTTATTCATCATACATACACAATCAAATTCATGTAGTTGATGTACATATATGTTATCTAATGTCAAGACTAGTGATCATAACTAGTTCCTATCTAAATGTATGTACATGACACAAGGAGAGAGAGAGTTAGAATTTAGCTGACAACCTGTGGTCCATGTGTCTCAATGCAAAACTCTAAGCACCAAAGTGTTCAATCCCTATTCTTCTGTATTTGAAAAATATAATTGCGACTTGATGAGTCATGACTCAATGAATAAAAATAATAATCAGATTCTTATGTCACAGCCAATAATCAAATATCATTAGAATACATTACAAGTATAACATTTGACTATACAAGTGCAATAAATTAATTTTTGTCGTGACCATGCAAGGCAAACATTGCTTTCGGGAATTCATATGATTCAAGTGACATTTGATTTTGCTGGCCAACATATAACAAGTGAATCATTTGATCAATAACATGTGCCAATGGGACCTATTGGTTCATCTTCCACGTGATTAATAACATATGCCAATGGGATCTATCGGTCCATCTTCCATGTGATTTGCAAGTGTTTGACAAGTTGGTCACAACATCCTTTTAGTTCTATGTGTAAGTGCTCATTCACAAATAGTATACCAAGTAATCATTAAGACCATATATTTCTCACTTGACTTGTATTCACATGTAAAATGTAACAATTCAATCATATATATATGTAATAGAACATAATCATATCACAAAATTATCACACACACACACATTGAATTAAATTATCGTTTTTAATTACCTATTGATGTGACCAACCTTTATGGTAGGTTTGGTTCTCTCTATAGGGCTTCCTTAAAGTTTTGAGATCCTAACATTTGATACATACATGGTTATAAGTATGTCAAAATAATTATGAATGCTTGGTATGCAACTATGGCATGATTCATGCAAGTGGACCTAGTGTTTATGCATATTTTCCTTATATGGTAGCCTGAGCTTGCTACACTCTCATAGCAATAACTCTAAATATACTTATCCAAATGACTTTATTCTTTTTGTTCAAATAAATTAGACACACAATGATACAATATATTCAAATTTCAGGCCAATATCAGATAACATAGAAAATGTGGTGAATTTTTAAAGTTTGCCCTGTTGCAATGTCATCTCAGTCTGAGTAGGTCTTACATTCTCAGGTGTATCTCAAATTCTACAAATCCAATTGCAATAATAATCTTCCATTAGTTACAAACATATATTTTTCATGTTTAACTCATTGTCTAATTTAGTCTATAAGATCACCAAAACAAAGGACCAATCTCAGGGTGAACAAGTTTGTAACATATTGACAAATAGTCATAATGAAGGGACAATATCTCAGCAACCATGCTGGATTTGGAAAAAATATTCAACAAGTATGTAGATTAGACATAAATATACAACTTTCAAGTTTAGACCATCATCAAATTCTGAATCTATTGCCATCAAATTCTTGGAAAACAGAATTAAAAGAAAGGTAGGGTTTTATCTGGTACAAGATCAGTCCCAATCAATGAGCCATATCTCTTTCCACACAAAAAACCAATCAAAATTGCTTTACAAGTATTTAGAGGAGATATAACCCTAAAAATTTTATGTTATACACTTTGTCAAAATCAGAACATAAGGCCATCAAACTATAAGAAAATAGAAAGTTTGAGGTCATCTCGGTTAGTTGTGAACCAGCCCTAATGAAGGAGCCATAACTTCTCACACACACCAAATCAAGCAAAACTGTTTCATATGCATTTATATGGGATATAAAGCTACAATTGTTTATATCTTTTGCTTTCCTAATTCCTCTTCTAGTGTTATGAAATTGTGGGTACAAAAGCCTGCTCTAACAGCAAAATCCAACACAAATAGCTCTTGTTCTCTTGGATTTCAACTTCCATCCAAGAGCTCTACCTCAATTACTCCATAATTCTCACTAACCATGCATGATTAACATGTCATGAGAGGTTAATTTTAGTTGAGAAGAAGCTAAATTAACTTACCTATTGTCCCAAAATTAAAAAACCTTAGGACTCTTTCCTAGGCAGCCCACACTTCTTCCTATCCTTCTTTTTCTTGTTCTTGTTCTTTTTCCTTTCTTTCTTTCTTTTTTAGCTCTCTCTCTCTTCTATTATAACTCACGTCTAACCCTTAATTCTGATCCTAATGGGTAAAAAAAAATCCATTTGTAAGCCTATTACAACAAGACAACATCATGGTGTTGCATTCCTATTGGTTGGAAGTTCACTTTCCTCTTTTAGTCCCTCTTCTTCACTCCTTAAGCACTTCCATCAATCTACTAATTCCTAGATGTTCCTTATACTTTAAAATAAGCTCTATAACACTATTATTTATGATGCTATAACAAGCACACAATATAAAACAATTTGTCATATAACTGTACAAACACTGCATATATGTTCAAGTGTCCCAAATGCAACGGTGCAAGTGTCATTGTCGTGCT
>CATIWR010221911.1:0-19983 GCA_949677035.1 Omphalea diandra | reverse complement strand
GGCTCAACCTAAATCAGAAAATCCCCACCCAAGAACATCAACAGCCCATGCCTCCAAACCAGCCTTCTCCAGCAAAGGGTATGTGCATCTCCATTCTAAACAAGAACTGAAAAATGGAAATATAACTTTCTCGTCAGCCTTGGGATATATTTGGGATTGCTATTGCTAATGGCTGAATTTGGAGCAAAACAAAATTTTCCAATATGAGTTTTGTGAGTAAAAGTTGATTTTGAAAAAATAAATATTTGAAGATTTGCTAATAGCTATTGAATTAGTTTGACAATATCACTAAATTACTTTCATGAGTATCTAAAAACATTTTCATAAACCTAAAAATGTTGATATTTAACCAAAAAAAAAAATCTACAACATGCCAAACATGGTCTTGTAGTCATTCACACACATGTATAGAAATTTGATTTGTAGCTTAAATAGCAAACCTGTCAAAGCAATGGAGGAGAACCACTGGAGTACTATTTTTACTTTGTATAAATGGTTTAACACAACTACTCATAATACAGTTTTCTTGAACACCCATCTGCAATTATAGGAAGCACTTTAAATTAATCTCTAAAAACTATATGGAAGACATTGCACAAAATGAAAGAATCCAAAACAAAGAGTTTTATATATATATATATATATATATTTATAATCATTTGATAAATATATAACTAGTATATTCATGAATTTCCTGTTGCATGATTTTTTATCTATAAATTTCTTGATATACTTAGTGTCAAACATTGCCTAAATGTAAATTTTATACTAAAAACAATGCACGTGAAATTATTTTGTACAATAGCAATAATTGATTGCTGCTATTATAAGAATTCAAGTTGTGCAAGGCTTTATTTGACACTTGCTTTAAGCCTATATATATGTGTGTATGTGGGGGAAACTTAGTAAGAGTTTTATTCTTATTTTATTTATTGATATATCAAACATGCACTTACTAAATAATTTAAAGAAAAAAAACTAAATTGGATTAGACAATACAAGAACCTACTTAATTTGATGAAAAATTAACAAATGTACAACTTCCAAAAGAAAAGGAATATTCATATAACTATAATAAGACATCTGAAACTTCCTAATTGAAATTCCAAGTATTCTAACTAGACATGAAATATATATACATATATATATGTATATATATATATTACATCATGCTTATAATATGAAATTTATTTTATTTGCGATGAATTTTACTATTCAAATTTTCATAAATTATATTGGTTTTAATGAAGTCAAATTTGTAGTCTTATTATTTTAAATTTTAGTAGGATTAGGCTTAAGCATTACCAATGCTATAGGATAATAATCTAAAAAACTAAATAATTTTGGAAAATGTCTCTAAATGAAGTAATAAATTCTTAAGCAATTCATGCAAAAAGAAAACTAAAATACACTTGGAATTAGTTCAATTGGTGAAGTTCTAAATAAGATTGTAACTAATTGATTTTATCTAACATTATTTCGTATACCACTATATTTGCAACTCATATATTAGCTACTTTTTTTTTCGAGGAACATATTTATAATTTATGCTGAACTGTTAAATAAGATAGAACCTTTATTAAGCCAAAAAATTATTTACTTATTCTTACAAAATACTTTTTTTTTTTTTTTTTTTTTACATATTGGGAGGGAGATGTTACATTAACGACGTTAACCGAACCTCTGCGTACCCTACGCCTAGAAAGTTCCGTAGTCTCACTGTTTATAAAAAGAAAAAGTACAATGGTTATGTTTAAAAAAAAAAAAAAAACTTATTCTTCATGAAAATTGATTTAATTTACACTATGATATATCTAACAAACTGAACACGCCCAATTAGTAACAAAAATGAATTAGTGCTAACCTACTTATTCAGACCTAAATAGAGAATGCTAAATAAGGAATATTAAGCTCTATTTATTTCACATAAACTCTATTTATTTCACATAAAGTGAAAAATATTTTTTCTATTTTCTGATATTTACCATATATGAAAAATATAGTTAAAGAAAAATTAATTTTTTTGAAAAAGAAAATATTTTCTTGATTTTGATAAAACTTATATCTATTGATGAACATCAGTTATTCCTGACAATCGATACTATCATTAATAATTAATAGCAAGTAGAGTTCACATAAATTTTTATAATTTAAATTTTATCATCATTTTACAAATAAAAATTAATATTTCAATATATTCTATACATCAAAAAAAATATTTTCATTTTGAAAATATCTTATCATATATAAATTAATTTTTAGAACAAACTAACCGTAAAAAGGTTACTAAATAAATTTTATTTATTATTTATAACAATGGTATTCTTAAATAATCTTAAACATCGATAAGATTAAATTTATTTTCAAAGACTTTTAAGAATATCTTCATGCTAACTGCATCTAAATATGTTTGTTATATCTGAGAATTGATTTACAAATCAACAAAATTAAAAAAAAAAAAAAGACTTGGACTAACCTTAGTGTATAATTAAAAGAAATTTTTTTTTTAAAAAAAAAGGAATGGTAAAGGGAGAAGAGAAAAAGAGAAGAGTTGGAGGCAGGAGGAGAAGTAAGCAATGGAGATGATATAAACCTGGACGGGAAGCCTCTGTATTCTTCGAGCCAAAGATCTAGCAAAAGGGTCTTTGATATTCTCTACCTGCTTTGGAAGAAATGAAGGGAACTCCCGATAACCACTACCACCACCACCGGCAGTGGCCAAAACAACATTAGGCCCATCACCAGTACTGCTGTTTGTCTTCATTTTCAAGCTCTCCATTCCCATTTTTGGCGCATACCCCAAGGCAAGAGTCATCATCATTTTGCAATACTCTTCAATGTACTATAATCTATATATATATATGAATACGATGTCTCGGACAAAAGGTTTCGAGTTAAAAACCTCATCAATATAGGGATCCCTTTGCACTATATTTGGCAAATAATATAAAGAGAAAAAAAAAAGGAAAAATAAATTTTATTTTTTTATGTTTTGATAAAATAAGAAGAAAAAAATAAATTATTTTTCTTTATTTAAAAAGTAAAATAAGAAGGAAAAAGAAAATATTATTTTATATATTTTCTATTTTATCATTTACTGAAGACAATAAAGTTATTAAAATAAATTAAAAAAATAAAAAAGTTATAAAGTGTAATTATAATTTTATAAAAATTCTTTCAACATCTTATATTTTTTCTTTATTTTGAAAAAGAATAAAAGAATTTAAATAATATTTATTTTTTTCTCTTTTAATTTTTTTCAAATAAAAAAAATATCTTTTCTCATTTACTTTTCACTGTTATTTTATTTTTCTCTTTATTTTTCTCTCTTACACACACAAGCTTAATAGGATTCTACACTTGAATTTCTCTCACTTATTAATATTGATGTAGATCTCCATAGGGTTTTTGAAAAGAAATTTGTTTGACATCATCTCTAATTTTATAATTCTTATACATCATTTATTACATTTTTTTTAATTTTTTTCTCATCACTATATTAAAATTATTTAAAGCGATTTAATCATTTTTTAATATATAAAAATATATTTATTCATCTCAATTAATATTAAAATTATTTAATAATTTTAATATATATGTATTTTTTTTAAATATCAATTATTATAAAATAGAGAATATATATATATATATATATATGTATATGACGTAAGAAATATAAAATGAAAATCACGCTACACACACTAAAGATTTATGGAGGGATAAGAAAGGACAGACAATGCACGAGAGACAGTATTTTAGTTGACCTAGAGATGTGAATTTGGGAAAGAATGATTTGCATATGATAGATTTAAATTGGAAATGACTCAAAAAAAAATATTTAGATTAAATCTGTGATTTAATTTAATTTTAATTTAATTTGATAATTGATTTAAATGGTTCAATTTAAATTATTAAATTATTTAAAAATTAAATAATATTTTCTATATTTTTAAAATCAAAATTAATAATACTATAATTTTTTATATATATATTGATCTACTAACCTAATTCAATGCAATTATAAAAAAAATTCAATTTAAACCTAATAAAAAGTATAATCTAAATTTCACTCAATTTAAAAATAGGTTAACTTAAAATTGACAATACAACTTCTCTATCACACAAACCTCATGTTTGGAAAGTTGTTATTGGAGGAAAAAATAAAGAAAAAAATTAAATTTATTTTCTTTTATTTATTTTCTCTCTTCATATTTAAATTAAAAATAAATAAATTTATTTTCTTTCTTTCTATAGAGAAATATCAAGAGCAATAATATAAATTTACAATAATTTTCATTAATCATTATATTTTATCTCTATTTAAAAAAATAAATAGAGAAAAGTAAGAAATATTTTTCTTTTTTCTGTATTTTTATTTTCAAATAATAAAAATTAAATTTTTTTATTTTCTATTTATATTTTTTTCTTTTTATTTTATTTTATTCCAAACAGAGAGTAAGTAATTAGATAATATAAGGTACTGACTAGAAAGCATGATAGCTCCCAAAGTGTCCTTTTAAAAAAAAAAACACATGATATTTTGTATAATTTTTGTTACACCCCCTAAAACAATTTTTTACGGTATTATTGTAATTTGGGCTTTAATTTTGTAATAACTCTAGCAAAGTCAAACACTGATCCAACAAGGTATCTTGTCTAAAAAAATATATATATATATAGATGCTTGTATTAAATATTCTATATATAAATTATATAAGTTGTTTATTCTTAATATTTATATAAATTATACATGTTTCATATATCATATGTACTTAGTTGTATTACTTATTTGTGCTTAAATATATTTTCTAAACATTATATTTATTTATTATATTATATACAAGTCATATATATTTTAATACATTAGACATATTGATTAGAAAATTTAAATATCTTTCATTTCTTTTGTTTAAATTTTTGTAAATAATCAAATAACTGAATTGTATTAAGTTGAATAAAACTGAAATTTGAATCAAATTGAATTGAAATTTAAAATATTGAAATCAAAATCAAATTTAAATTCACAAGTGTCAATTTTGATTATAAATATTTTCAAATAACTGATTCAAAACCAGAGCTAATCACCTTCGTTTTCTTCCCTTTTTTTTTTTTTTTTTTTTTTTATGGCAAGTTCAAAAGAAAATGTCACATATATAAACCAAATTCCCATAGATAACCTCGATTTGAGAAAGGCATATCCATTGAAGATGCTTTTCGAGATCTAGCATTAACCTAGAAGAAATTTCACTGGACGAGGAGGTCACGTCAGTCAAATAGGTCAGTCTCAAATGATATAATTAAAATTTTCTTATAAAAGTCTTGGAAAAATGTTAAGGATCTTAAAGTTGAAACAGATTCAAAGACTCTTTAGATTTTGATACCCACCTAAATAAGGACGAACCAAACTCTCTAGGATCTACCTACTCAAAAAACTCGCAATGTCCTCTTATAGTCTACATATTTTCAATTTCAAACAGATCACATTCAAGGAAGTTACACAAATTCAATTCAAACAAATCACAAATTTTCAAATTTTTTTATTTAAACACAAAAAAATTCTTACCCTATAGTATATGCAACCTAGAAACCTCCTTCTTGGGTTTTCGTCGCTCCAAGAAGTTTTCAATATTGATCCCTTGCCATAACCACAGACTGGCAAGCCATGAGGACCATTTTCTCTTGTAGGCCTTGGGGTGGTGTTTGGGGCTGTATTAAGGGCTGCATTGTTGTGAGAAGGAGATGCCATTTATAAGAGAGAAAAATATTTTTTGCAGTTTGGCAATGGAGGAGAAGAGGAGAGCAAGATGAAGGTCGAAGCTTGGGTGTCAACTTTCAAACTAATTATTTCAAATTGAGAGATTTTTTTATAATTTTTTATTTAAATATAATTAAATAATTCGGGTAAAAATTGAGGGGCCTAGTACTTGCAATGTCATTTGTTTTTATATAACATTGATTTTGTTAGGAGTGTGACAGACAAGTATTGTTTATCTTTCACGCACTAAAAGGAAAGGCTGTGCTTCAAGTATATTTTGATGACTTGTCTAAATGAAAGACACATTTTGGTATGACAGATTTTAGGATCATTAGATTATTTTTTGGGTGTTTCAGTCACATAATTCAGATGGTTACGTGAATAATCCAAATATGCAGTATCCCAATTTGCAACATTTCAAACCTATATCTTCTCCGTTTAGTTTACGTGATCATTTGACTATTAATTTCTGTGAAATGCAAATTCATTTACTTTTGTTTTAGCTTCAGCCTACATCAACATCAAAGCTTCCCATGCAATAATCCATGCACAAAAAAGGAATTATGCCAATCTTTTACTATGATTTGATTTTTAATTTTTAAATTATTAATTTTACTAAAATAAAAGAAGAGAAAATAGACTCCATATATTGAAAATAAAAAGAAGAAAAATAGAAGAAAGACCATGAAGAGAGACATTTTGGTTTTAGTATTCTAGTTGTTGTTTTAAATTTAAACATTGACTTCTTTTACCCCTAATGCGAAACAATATTTTTAAAATCGAATCGGAAATCAAATTGTTTAGTTTGATCGATTTTCAATTTGATTTGTTTGATCAATTTGAAAGATATGATTTAATTATTTTTTTTATTTTTCAAAAAATATATAAATAATATTTAAAAATGTTTAATAATTAGAAGAAATATAATACAATAAAATAATGAAATATTTTTAAATTTAAATTTTGAGTAAAATATAATTTTTAAATTTTTATAAAATGATGTAATTTTATATGAAATCAGTTTAATCAATTTTCACTTTTAACTGATTTTTTAATTTTAATTAATTTTTAAATAATTTATTTTAAATTTAAATTAAATTATTAATTTATTATTAATTTTATTGATCTAATTAATTAGTCGGTGAAGGTTTGAAAACATTGCTTTTCTATTCTATTTTATAAGTGAAAATTTAATTTGACCTAAATCTGAAATGGATACAATTTTTAGAGGACAAAATCCAATATTTCTCAAGAAAATGCCCGCCAATATACTTTGCTAAACGTGTCGAAAATCGATTGGCAGTCAACTGCTCTCCACCTCGCACATGTCCCACGCCCAATTCCCCACCGCCAGTTCATCAAAAAGCAAACAACTCTTCCGACTGCTTCCTCCACCGCACCGCAAAAACAGAACACCTCTCCAAAAAAAATTCTGCCCTTGTAAAATTTCGCCGGCGAAAATCAAACATAGCACTAACAGGAAAAAAAAATGACAGAGGAGAGCGGCACCAGGGACTCTCCCATTTCCAACGCTACTGATTGTTCACAACCCAGGCAGCGGTAATCTAATCAAACCTAAATAAAAAAACCCTCCTTACATTTTTAAATTTTACCCCCTTTTATATTTTTGTCCTTGTTTTCGTTTTCTTTGATCTCTTCTCTCATTGATCTTGACTAGGGTTTACGCTTTTAGATTTTATTATCAGCTTTTTAATTTGTTATTGTGTTTGAATTTGTGATGTTGAGCTGGAAAATTAGACCATAGAATCAATCTATCAATAGGATATCTGCATAATGTTTAACAATTCAAGCTAGATTTTGTTTTTGCTTGTCAATTATGTCCTGATGTTATAATTTGATTGGTATAGTTGCATATAATTTATAGTTGCCTGGCTGCTGTGATGTACTAACTGGTGTTGCAATGTTAAGGAAGAAGAGAAAGTGGGATCAGCCTGCGGAGTCATTGGTTTCGGTTGGAGTTGCTGGGGTATCTGGTGTTGTCCCATTGGGCAATATTGGATCTTTTGCTGGGATGTCTCTTCCTGGGGTTGCTTCAGTCTCTACCGCTTTTCTAAGTAATCCATTAATGGGTAATTGTTCGACCCTTCCTGTGTTTCAGGTGCCTTCCGTACCATTAAATGCTGCTATTGTGGTCCCAAAAGTAAATCAAGTAAGTCTCTTACTAATGTATTTTCCAGCTTTCAATAACTTCTTATGCATAATTGTTGTTATTTGATGTTTTTTCATTAATCTATTTACATGTCCAATGCAATAGCCCTGTTTTTATTTCTTTAAATATTGTCACCTGATCAATTCTCATTTAAGTATATCCCATTCATGGTTTTAAATGACTGTCGCAGTTGCATGTAACTTTAATAGGGGTGTAGCTGCTGTAATCTAATGGTATGGTAAACCGCTATGTAATTTTTATGCAGAAAATTGCAAAATGTCACAAATTAAAAAATATTAACATAATTTACTGAAACTAAGAATTACAATTAACTAATAAGCATAAAGAATCATAGATAAAGATGTAACATTTATAGCTTTTAATTAAAATTAACAATCAACTTAAAATAAGTAATATCTATGGACATTGTTGTCCCAAGAATAATTTTTTTAAGTAAAGAGAAGAATGACATTGGACTTGTGTGCTTTGATCTCATCTAGCTTGAATGGTGCGATGCAGAGTTAGTATGTAAAATAAGAAGGAATGAAAGAAAGGAAAGGAAAGTGACATGCTCCTCTCATGGCACCCCTTAAAGTAACAGCCTTAGTGGTTGTCAATTTAAAACTTAATCACTGTAAGGATTATTACTATTACGTAATGTTCATTACAGCTGTTACACCATACAAAAAGTTTTTGCCCCTTTTTAATGGGCTTAGTGGTCATGGTGGCCTCAAAAACGTAAAGGGTGTCAAAACGGATTGATAGGTCATGCTTCCATTATGTTAATCCACTTAAGTGACACGATTAGGATCAATACTAACATGACTCATTTATTAAGCGTACCAAAATATCTCAACTCTGGCACGACACGAAATTTAAACAGGTTATACAAACTGACATGTGTAACCCGTTTATTTAATTGGGTCATATGTGGATCACAAAGTCCAACACGATTTGTTTAACCTGTATAAATTTATGATCTAAGAAATATTATATTTTTGCTCAAATCCGTTTAAAATATTGTCCATAATCATATATTTTTTAAGGTTGAAAGCAAATATCAATAAAAAAATTTAATTAAAAATTAATACAACACCAAAGTTTAAATATTTTTATAAATTGACACAAACACAAAAATTTCAAATAAATATCATCTAAATTTTTCTCAATAAATGTAAACACATAAAAATATATTTATGTATTTTATATAAATAATCAATTTAACTTTGATATTACACATAAATTATGCAGATTATAACTGAATTGTGTCAGATTGACTCGACATGTAAAATTAAATCGATTATAATGGGTTCGCATATTGACCCGATACATGATCCGTTTCAAGCCGTATTATAAATAAGTCAATTTGTTTATGATATGAACCACTTAAGCTCAACCCTAACCTGCTTGCTATTTTTACGTGTTCTGCGAATCGTGTTTGCGTGTTATAATCCATTTTGACACCCTACAAAAACTGTTACATAATGGCAGTTATGTTATGTAACAACCTTTATTTAAAGCTATGATCCTATTTCTGTTAGGTTCTGTAATTTTTTATTCTGTGTTAAATTTTGTCTTCAGCATAAGACCCAGGATGAGTTAATAATAGCACGAGAAATTGTTATAAATGATGCCGAGTCCTCTGTTCGTCACAAGCTCACAAAGCGCCAGACACAAGAAGAGGTATATTTTATTTTTTTCATTTGATTGCATAGTGAAAGATACTTTTCTTGTGGGAATTGAAGTGAATGATATTTTCTTTTGTTACCTGGTTGGTAACTTTTTTGCTTATCTTGCAGATTCAGAAGTGGACTGGTGCTGTAGTTATAACTAGGTTAGTAGATCTTTAAAGCACATTTGAGGAATTTTTTTTTGTGATTTTCTTTGTATGTGTTTTGTTGTTAATTTTATTATGTTGAGCTTCCATCTATCTTAATTGTCTTTGCAGGGGCAAATATCGTCCACCAAATGCACCACCTGATGGTGAAAAACCATTGTATCTTCACATATCTGCTGGAGCTCATGTGAGTAATGTCACAGATCCTGTTAAGCCTTTATCATAATTTAGTCATGGACTCCGAATCAAGATTCATGCTACTCTTGTTATCATGAATTTTATGTCTGACAACTGACTTATGTCTTGATCTTCAGAATCATGATATAAGACGCAAGCAATTATTGATTAAAGATCTTATTTGACCATGTCAATAGAAGATAAACTTGCAAATGTTTTGACTGATTTATTAATATAATGATTCATTTATTTGGCTTGATCCCCTCAATTCCTCTCTCTCCTTAACTTTTTTAAACTTATGAGTTGAAGCATTAGGCATACTTTTTGACTGAAGTTCAGTTTGTGAGGTATATTAATTGGTGGATTACTACTTAATTATTATAGTTTCAAGGCATTTTTAACCTATAAGAAGCTTTCAAATTTTATGTAGTGAAGATGTGAAGTGATTGTAGTAGAGTTTCTACTGGACAGAAATCTATTGCCCTTATCATTTTGCATCTGAGTAACAGAAATTGAACTTGTGCAGTTGAACGATACTGCAGAAAGGATTTTAGCAGTTGATCATGCAGCTGCCATGGTTGAAGAAATGTTGAAACAGGGTCCAAACATGCAGCCTACTTTACCCATTTTACCAATGGCTGCAGGCAGTGGAGTGAAGGTATACATGCCTTGATCGCTTGCTTTGGCTCCATTTGGCATCGCTATTGTAGCTTTTGTTGACAATTTTTATTTGATATATATAAACTTTCTAAAATATTTTAATTAAAAATAATTGGATCTTGACTTCAAAATGTTTTTGGTGTGTTTTGGCCTTAAAAACATCGTAAAATCATCTAAAGGCTGAAAAGTGATTTCAAATAAAAAATGAATGCCCTTTATAGGGTTTTGCATTCAGACATTCACGATGCAGAAATATCTAACTAAATTAGGTTTCTCAGGCACTGAGCACGTGTGTGTTTTTGGGCTTTGAAGCAGACCCATCACTGAACATTGCTGCTCGAATTCATGGACCAAATGTAAGTTTTTTATTTTTCTTTGCCTGCTGCTGTAGTTTCAATCACTTGTGGGATTAGGCAGGATTTTTAGAGGTTTCAGGCATTTTAGTTTCATGTGCAATTTTAGATATGGAATGTCTTTTTGGTTGTTCTATTTGAATTATATTTGTTATTTCTAATTTCTTTTAATTTGCCATTTCTTGGTTGGAGCTTCACTATTTAATTAGTTCATTTTAAAGTTTTATTATGTTTGCTGAAGATGAGAGATTCTAATGTTTCGAGCTTTCTCTCACATCTCCATACCATTGGGAGAGATTGTTTTTGTGTTGGTGGTGGTTCGGTTTTGTGCATGCAGGACCAGTATATAAATCACATTATGAATGAAACAGGAGCGACTGTTGTACTAAAAGGGCGGGGCTCTGGAAATTTTGAAAACCCAATCAGTGGAGGTACTTTTTGGTTGTATGCTATATGAGATTTTTTTCAAGTATTTAATTTGGACAACTTGATTTTTGTTCTCTAATATTTTTTTGTCACTTTTTCATGTTGGGGCAGAAGCACAACCACTACATCTATTCTTGTCCGCCAATAATTCAAAAAGTCTTGAAGATGCAAAGCGTTTGGCTGAAAACCTCATGGATACAATTAGTTTAGAGTGTGGTGCCTCTAGGTAATTAGGCTACAAATAATGATATATTGCAATTTATACCATGGATCAGTGTGCATTGTGCTTTCCTTAAAATGCAATTCCTTCTTTTGTCAGTTTTAGTTGTGTAATGCATTGAGAGCTTAGGCTTTATATGTTTTGCAAAAAATACTTTGGCTGCAAAAATTGTTTTCTAAGGAAAATATAAAATTACTTATTTCTGTTGTTTGGTTGCAACACTGAAAGACAATGACAAACTATCTTTTGGCATTTGAAGCACATTTAGAATTTTTTTTTTTTTTTTTTGCAATTTATAAGACTAAAAATGTTTGGACTATAAAAATTTCAGATATCTATCACTTATTGACGAAAATAAGGAAGAAACTCTATACCAAAATGATAAATTTTGGCAGCCGTCACAGGTTAGCGGAGGCTGCTATCATTCGCCTCAACCATAGTTGTTGCTGACAGTCAAGGATGACCGATAGTAGTTGTTAGACTTGTGATATGTGTTTGTATGGTCCATTATAAGTTGTAACATGATTAATTTGTAAGTTGTATGGCGTCTTTATTTAAGTTTGAAAAATGACTTATATTTTGAAAAGAGGGAATCATTTTCTTGAAAATGGTTTAGTTTTTTCCCTTTGATTGGAAAAACAAATTCTGTTAGCTAATTTCCCTAAGTTCCACAGACTTCAGAAAGTGAAGAAAATTTTTTTTCAAGAAAATGTTTTCTGTGAAATAAACAGACCCTTAGTATTCCATCTTTTTGTCTGAATAGTTTTATGTGTGGATTACCTGTGGATCGAAATGCACCAACTTGTCTTTTGCAGTTAGTTTTGCAATATCTTTTACGTGGATTAACTCTTGGTTGTATGTCTGAAATTCAATTGTTATAGGGTTTCATCATGCAAAATTTATAATGCTGTTCCACCCCCGCAGCAGTTGTTAGCTGGGGTTCAGAGTTCCGGGAATGAGAACACAGTAAATACAGGTCCAACTGCTAGTTTGACATCATCAGCAATAAGCTCCATGCCACCTGTCCGGTTTTCTTCAGTCATAGGCCAAGGGGCAACTTCTGTCTTTTCCCAAGGTACTGTTTATCAACCTGGGGGAGTGGTTTGCTCTGGGCAGCCTCAACCGAACGTGGTTGGTCAACCCCAGCATTTGGTGAATGGAGGAACTAGCTATAGTGGATATGGCGGGATATATCCTCAGGCCACACCTTTGCAACAAGTTGCTCTGGCCCTTAGACAGTCAACGTCTCCAATAACTTCTACAGTTGCACCCATAGCATCTGCTGCAAGCACAGCACCTACACCTGGTACAAGCTCCATTCCTGGAAAGGAGAAACGTCCTACACAGAAGCGAAAGTTTCAGGAGGTACCAGCATGTTCAAAGGGCCCTTCAAACTCTGATCAGGTGTGTACTTTTTCTCTTGGAGCATGTTTGCTTAAACAACATAGCCTTGCGTTGCATTGAAAGGTTATCATAGGATTAATCCTCATTAACATTCAAGTTTCTGCAATTTTGCATTTGTCATTTAAAAAGTATCTTAAAATGAATAAATACAGGGGTGAAGATTATCTAAACTGTGTATACTTCCAGGAGAGGGAAATTAAGTGAGCTAGTTAACAGGGGATGAATGAACTGCTAATTTTGCTTTTTGTGGAGTTAATTCTGATTTGCTTATTTCATCTACAAGGATGCTAGCGTGGTCTCTCAAATTGTCAATTTTGCATTAGTTGTATGATGGCCATGGATACATTGCAATAATTCTATCTTGTAGTGGACAAGAGCTTATTTTGTCACAGAGATTGCATTCATCTATGCCCTAGATTTTCCTCATCTCAACTTAGAAGGATATTTATTTACTATAGTAGGAAATATGTTTGTTATTATTGTGTGAAGGAAACTATTATGGACTTTGAGGTTGATAAGAATGGAGTCATTTCACAATGTTTGATTTGTAATGGCCATGCTAAAAGGTGACATGGTTGAATATATTCCTTATGAGCTTAGTCAACCTGTGAACAGCTGCTTTATTCCTTTATTTATATTTCAAGAACTGCAATAATTTGAAGTTTTATGTAATAGAATCTCATTGTGAGAATTTGCAATGCCTATTGCAGCACTGACGTGTCTGGAGGATCCCTCCCCCAAAAATTAATAACTTGGGAGGCAGATGCTTTCCTCATTATTCAGCTGTTGCTTCTTTGATTCTGGTGTCAACTTCGTTGATACATAATTTTCTCATGTCATGAAACTCTGTAGTTTTGTTGAGGGTTCTTGATTGCTTATTTGTGTTGTGTGATATTTGATTGAATTAAGTGCGAACATCCATATTGCTTCATAATGCCTTTCTTTGGGGGCATTTTTTTTCTTTATAAAATATTTTTACATGCTATGCTGACATTTACTGCTTGATATTCCAGGTATTTTCTTTGACCTTCTAAGAAGCTAACTGGCTGATGCTGGACCTCTCTGTTAGGGCCATTGGTTTGTATGTTTCACAGGGTTTTCACTTTTGAAGGTTTCAGCAATGGACTCTTGCTGCGTCAGAGTTAAGGATCTATAAGATTTGATTATTTACTTATCTTAGGTGTGGTAGATAGTGTGAATGCCTTCAGACATACTTGCCCCATGCTGTTATCTTCATCAGAAGCAGCATCTATATGCACAACTGAGTTCCTTTCAGATTTGAAGTTCTAAAAGCCTGTTTTTGATAGCAGTACCACCAAGATTTAATGGTGGCAAAATGCCAATACCATTTTATTAGAGAGAGCTTATAAACTGAAGTACAAAAATTTAGGTTTACCATCAACTAGAAATTTCATCAACTGCACCAAGTAAATAAGATAATATCTGAATTTTCTGCCAACATAAGTTTGCTTTGAGGGCACTGTCCTCAAACCTGGTGTAAATGCCAATGTTTGAATCTCTTCACTAGTAGAAACATTGTCTTTCCTGGTTGGTTGGAATCACCAATCCAGCTAACTTTTATTAACCTAGCTAAATGCTTGATACTTGTGTTCACTGCACAAGCCACCACAATATTTAAAGCCATGATAAGGCCCACCACTGTTTTATACTCTCTTGGGATTCCTTTTTTTCTTTCCCCCCCCCTGTTTGAAGAACGTATATCAGAAAATTTTTCCTTTAAACACCAGTGTCAATGCTTTTTAATTTGCTTATCTTATATGACATTCATATAGTCGACTTGTTCATCTCTGTTAGCTAAGCATATCAACTGCAACTGTAATTAGCACATTCAAATGCACCTCCTATTTTATTCTAGTGCCTAGTGAAAATATAAGGCATGTTTTTTTGACGTGGATGCCTTTATGACTGCTAATATTGAAGAACTATTGTCTCCCAAGGACACCTAGCTATCTGCATACATCTCTTCCTGTACCCCCTTTATGGTGTTATAGGGATGATAACCTTTGCATTATGTTAAATGTGATTTCAGATTGTTACGTTTATCTTTATCTAACAAATGATTGATATTGAGAATCTAGGCTTGCATTTGTTTCCTTTAAAACTTATTGCAGGGATTAGAATTGTTAAAGCATGGTGAGCAAGCATTGGCTGCTGATGTAAGAAATATATCAACTATGCCAGCATCAAAGCAATTAGTCCAGTCAGCACTGAGTGGAATGCCCCCACCAACTGCTCGAACCATGCCTCAGCCATCATCGAATGGGATGCCACCATCACCTCCACGAATTACATCCCCTCCACTGTTATCAAGCATAATGCCACCACCACCTCCACGAATCATGCCCCCACCAAAATTTAGTTCATCAAATACTGCAGACAAACCTCAGTATAAGAATGCAATTTCCAATAAAAGCAAATCTGATATTGTGACAGGTATTAACAAGACTTTGCAGTGCTTTATCTTATTTTCATAGATAAATTGTTTGCTCAACATGGTATGAGCAATGCCATTGTTTACAGGGACAAAAAACAATATGAAGTAAATAACAAAGAATAGAAAAAAGATTGTGGTTGTTAATTTTGTTGGCCTTTTTGGGGTTGAGAGTATTTGTTCATTTGGTCACATTCACGATCATGCTTCTGGTGTACTTACATTTTTATCTTCAATCATGTAGTTGTTTCAGATACTTTGGTCAAACTAATGGAGTATGGAGACGAAGATGATGATCTTGAGGAAACCAGTGAAGAATCTGATCACAACTTTAGCGCAGTGGCAGTTCGAAAACCATTTTGGGCATTATGACTAATGTTAGTGCTTCTACCAATGGGCTTTATGACGCACATTGAGGTGGAGTGTTTTTTCTAGAACGTGCCTGGGCATGTAGTGTGTGAATTTAATTGGCTTAGATTTAGACAGCAAAAATCTTGATCTCTTGGGCTTCACTGTTTGTGGCAGGTGCTGTAGGGGGGCTAGGTAAAATCTGTGTTGTATTTTGTTCATAATTAGAGTGTACATCACTAGGAACACCTGTGTCCCATTAGGAGACTTTTGTAACAGGTAAACCAGAAGGGCAAATCGTCAGGCTACGGTTGGAAGCGAAGGATATTGAATTATGTTTTATAGGATATGGCTTCATATCAATTAATTTCCAAATTGTATTTTGGATGGATTAATATAAATGTTGGATTTAGTTATGATTTTGGTTTAAATTGTTTGAATGAACTTCTTGAGCTCAAGGAACGAATGGATTTGTTGCTAATGTTTTCATAACCAGTTTGGATGGTAAAATTGATGTTTTCAGAACCAGTTCGGATGGTAAAATTAAAAATCAATCGGTGATCTGATTTAATTTAATATTCAAAATTAAGAAAATCAATGAAAAATTTTAAAAAAAATTGGTTAAAATTGAAAATGAAATTAAATTAGTTCAATATAAAATTATATTATTTTGTGAAAAAAGTTAAAAATTCTTAAAATTACACGTTTCAATATTAAAAATAATTTTATTATTTTTATCATATTATATATATTTTTTAATTTATTAAATATTTAAATGTTATTTATATATATTTTTCCAAAAAAAAAAAAAAAAAAACTAATCAACTGAACCTGATTGAACTTTTAAATTGATAGCCAATCAATTCAGTTTCCAGCCTGTTTTTCAAAATATTGCTCACATCTTTACCTTGAATATGTTGGACGAAGGAAAAAAACAACTGATGGGTTTAGGATTAGATTTCTGTGCTACTTAAAACGAAATGGGTTTAGGAGGTGCATAAATGAAGAAAACATTTCCCTCTAATTAGCTTGATGGGAAGTAAATGTCTTGGCTAACTGAGCTAATCGCCATTTGTATACGTGACGTCTTATTGAATTCTCTTGTTCTGTTTCATCCCAAATAACAAAAAAGATATACGTGAATTCTTACTAACCAGGTTAATCCTAGGGCTGTTCTTGATCGTGGATGCGTTGTATCAATCGAAGCTACCAAATCAATGATTCACCCAATAATCTCTGTTGACCCTGCAATAGAAAGAGACAGAGACGGATAGGTGACAATGCCCCTCCGAAATTTGATGAGTGCAGCGTAGCGCCACTTTCGCAGGATAAGTTGCTCTTGGTCAAGTCCTTTTTGGTGGGCAAGTTTTCACTCAACATGCTGAAAAACAACATTATTATCACATTTCAAAAGTGGAAAGTGACACCTTTCGGCGCATAAATAATAGCATGTACTATCCATATCCCAACTTGGCCTCAATTATGCGTTATGCTAACTGTACTTAGCCTTATCGAGTTATGATGACTTTGCAATCTTAACCGTTTATTGCGATGACTTTAAAGATAATCCGGCAGCTCATCATACATCAAATTAATGATATACGAATATCATACAGAGTGTAGGCAATTGTATAATTATTTAATTTCTGCCCCCACAAAACAAAGGACGCCATATTTGAACAAGTTGGCGTTTAATTAGGTCGGTCTGGAGTAGTACAAGTTGAGGACCTAGTTCTTTCTATCTCCCATCTGTGCTGGCTCCATCTTCAACTTGGTTTGACTTCATCCACCCATATTTGTCACCTGCCCAAGTGCTGCACCAATATCTAAAGCTTGTGGGTCAAATTGCCGCCCAATTAATGAACTTGGGCACCACTTGTTATTTACAATAAAGATGCAATCACAAGCAATTAGTTTTTACCATGACAGTTAGGAAGTGAAACTTCCAACGACCAAACTAACGGATACAAAAAAACACAAACATTTACATATTTTGTGTTGCAATTGCTAATAGTAGTTTTTAAATAAAAAATAACTTTTTTGATAATTAATAATAAAGAGGTTTATAATAGAAAATTAATAGTTAAAGATTTTACAAATAACTGGAGGATTAACTTGAGAAGATAGGATGGCAAAATTTAGAGAAAAAAAAAATCTTAGTAATCTCTCTTTTCTCTATTTCCTGATTTTGGACTATTATTAGAATATTTTACTGACAATAATAAATTTCTTTTCTTTTAGTTTTCTTTTTTTAATAAAATGAGTATTTTTGCTACATGTTATTAATTTTATTTATCTTGTCTATCAGTATTGGGAGTTTTGTTTAAGATTGTTATTTTGTTATCTTTTTTTTTTTTTTTTAAGAGTTTATGAGAATTTTTATGATTTGAGATCAAGTATTTAATTATTTAATGATGATAAATTATCAATCGCAGTCTTTTAGATTTGATTTAGATTATCATATAAATTTTCATCTCTATCGCGCTATAATATTATCTATGTTGAAATTTCTACATTGATAAAAATATAGGGTTATTAAAGTAAATTTATGAAAAAAAATAATATCATGCTTTTATACTAAACTTATACCGTTATTTTTTTCTTTTATAAATGTTGTGTTGCTGAATTAAATGAAAAGATTCCTTTAATCTAAAAAAATATATATATTTTTATGAATAAATAAGAATATCTGAAAACTTAAAAATGTTGCAATATTATTATAGCTTTTTACAATAGCAATGCTCTGAGTTTAACGCTACTTATGTTTCATCAAAAAGCTAGATACGAAAAGAGATTTTGCCACTCAAATTTTCTTGAACAAACATGTAGATTTAAGACGGAATGACTTGTTGAGGTTGGCATAGAAACACATGTTTATAGATAAAAAAAAAAAAAAAATAAAGTTACAATAACAAAGGCGGATCATAACAACAGCAGAGTACATAAAACTCAAAGCCTGCCTTTGCCTTTGTTAAGAATACAATAATAAACCTATTCTTATCTTCTGTGGGGATTGTGCAATGATTTTTGAGATCCCTGGAAGAGATCCAACAAAGAATTCTGTAAATCATCAGCACTGTACTTGATGTGCTTTTCACTTATGTGAATAGCATTCCTTCCAACAAAAGTCCGATAGGCCTGGATAACCTTAACAGATGTTGAAATTTGCAAATCTTGTCGAAGCTCAGTGTCAGGAATAAACCATGCTGTCTGAGTCCTGTAAGCCTCCTCAAATGCAAGATAAAAGCTCCGAAACCGCTCCTTGAGAAGGGTTTTTGAGGAACTGGAATTTCCCTCATCCTTCAACAATGCGAGGACTGAACTCCAAGTAGCTCTCTCATAGTTCATTGCATGCTGTTGGAATTTCCAGTTGCGTTTTCGGATCCACTCATCCCCAAATATATGCCTGAGTTCTGAATTCTTAACCTTTTGAGCCATGTAATGTATATTGTTCATCAAGAAGATGTGCTGCAAGGCTACATCTCGGTATAACTTGGCTTTGTCATCAAGATTGCATTCCAGAATTGAAGCAACTGACCGGAAGTGAAGAGCCACTGGAGAAGAATCATATGTACTTCCACTTGTGTTTTCTTCTTCCGTAGGTGGACTCATGTCAGGGGACAGTGAAATGGGATCATCCTCTGCATCACGATCCTTGAGGAGGAACTTGAGGGTCTCACGGTAGTCAGTAAGAGTGTTGATAAAATTCATGACATACTTAGTCAGATGGTGAATACCTCCTCCTGCAAAAGGATTTGGTGATACACTAGTTGCAATGGCGTTCTCAAATTCAAGAAATGCTACCTTCACAGAGTCACCCAATCTATTTAGAACCTCACGACAGTCAGTTCTAACACAAAAACCTGCGTCATCTGAGTATAGAGAATCTATATCTGGAAGAAGATCTGCAAGGACCTCATACATATCAAGAATAGGAAACAATTTCTCAGGTTTGTGGGGGCCAATAGATACGGCTTCACCAAAATTCAATAGCTGCAACATTGAAGCCTTCGAAGCCTCAGCAAAATAAACCTGATTAACTGTTCCAAGCTCTCCAAAAATCTGTTCAGTCAGATATTTCTCACTAGCAAGATAGACCCGCACAAAGATCTTCATTGCCCGAACCCATCTCTTGATCTTGGAATTTAAGCTGCCCCACTCCAATTTCAGCACATCCTCAA